>JARPRH010000145.1:10228-85554 GCA_031763665.1 Calameuta haemorrhoidalis | reverse complement strand
TAACGACTTGTTGTTAATCTTGTATCAACTGAACCTTGCAAACAAGCTCGTGAGGCAGCAGCGTCTCTCTGACTCCTCTGTGAAGACATGGTTACCACCTTTAAGGGATGAAGATAGGGGTTGCGCAGGTTTCTAGGGGCTTGTAACGTTTTTGATAACGTAGGTACATTCCTACCCCCTTCTATACGGATTACAGCTTCGTAACGTGTTCCAGTCTACCTAACAACCCCCCCACTCACCACCCACTCCTTCTGTCGTATAGGGGCTCATACGATACGCAAAGCCGTCCGCATACCTAAGGACGATACATAAGGATCCTTTAAGCGACAATAGTCTTATCTCGTGCAATTGTTGGCGAATGATAGATAATTTTTGTTCGTCTGAGAAATCTCTACGTCATCCAGGAAATGATACTCACTTATCCTTCCTCTTGGTAATTTGTTTTTCCCTCCGTATTTCGCTTTACCATAATTCTCTATTAATTCAAGTAAAATCGATGGGATCCTGTACCTAAAGGATCCCTTCCCGTGGGATAATTAATCACCACTCTTTCCTCGTCATTTTCTTCTTATCCCGTAGGTTCTGTCTGTCTATCGTTTCTGCTTGTTTTCCCGGACAAAAGACGGATAGCTTGGTTTTTGTCGTGGGACGTAGGGTGAGAAAGAAAGAGTTTTTACCTAAAATAGGAAGAAAAAAAAAATTTTGAACGAACAGAGAGGGCTGAGATTTTCAGAGAAACCAAGTGAGCGAACTAGTGCGTGACAAAGAGATATTAATAATCAACTTACAGATTTATCCTGTGTTCTGGGTTCCATCTTGAATCTTTTTTCAGTATTTATAATCGGTGTACCGATTGTACCAGGTTTGACAATTGTCGGCATTTAACCTCCAACCACCTTCAACGTGACTCCTTGTCTTCCTATAGTTTCTCGTTTGAAGTATTAATAATCTCCAAGCGTATGAGAATCCAATTGTGTTATACAGAACCTGAATAATGGCCGCCAAAAGGGAGCATCAACATTTTCCGGGAAGAACCATTGCGCTCACCGCGTGACGAAACAGCTCCTACAGAATCGTCCAGACAATATCCGGATGTGCGTGGATAATCTTCATGAGTTTTTTAGTCGATGGCGCAGCTTTTTTCGATAAAAGATTCTCAGACACTTCTGTAAAAACCAGTTGTTGGATCCGTCTAATAGATACGGGGCTGTCCAATTCAGACGTACATTCCTGAAAAGCATGAACGTACTAATGAACATAGAGTTGCCCATCTATCAATAGCAGTGAGCCTCTGGCTGAATAATCAAGGCGTATTTTCAACGGCATATACAGAAAACGAGTAAGTACTGAAAAGGAACGTACGAGCGATCCCTTAGAAACGTCAGGATGCTTATAGAAACTGTAAAAGGGACAGGTAGAAGATATTAAAGGTATCTTAAGGACTATATAAATTCGCATTCTCCCCTTCATAAAGCCGCATTCTAATTCAAGCGTCGCAGCGACAACGCGCATAAGACGACTTTTGTCATAGCTAGTTACGCAGGAGCGTATCATTCGTCGTAATTGTCACGAGACTTTTTCTTGTATAGCCGCACGGAAACTGCTCGTTCATATTATTTTCCTTAATAAACATAATAAAGCAGCAACAATGTGATACGTAAATGCGTCAGCCATTTTCAGCAATGTAAATCGCATTAAAGTGCATCCTAGATGTGACAGCATTAACGACGGTGTAGCAGCGGCAAAGACGTCTTGCACACGTCGTAAGCGATAAAAGGATTTGCTCCGTTTGATTGATCGTCGATGGATGAAAATGCTCTAAGAAAAGGGGGACTTCCGGTTCGTTTGGTGCAGCATCAAACAGTATGGGTTTACTTGTCCACGGTTAGCTAGAGGATACAACCCCGTTGGAAATGATCCGTAAAATCTCTGGTTGCGTTTCAAAGTGACTCACTCGTATCTCGCTTCCGGTGGTAGAACTTTATACAGAGAAGAATAAAAGAAAATAGAGATAACTGATGCAACAAGGTAATAGCAACAGCAGCAGCAGCAGCAGCAGCATGTATCGGGGATAAGATACTATCGTCAACTACTATAATGGTTAATTACGCGTCACCCTGTATTCCATCCCCCCCGTACAACCCGTGTCTTCCCATAAGGGAACCGAGCCACGTGCCCATTTCCGACCTCGTGTAACGCTATTTAAATCCAGAAAAATATGTAAATCTGCTGTTTAAAAAGCCATACATCAAGCTCACTCCTACTTTTATTCAAAATGGACGCTAGTGAGCCATCAAGACTAGTAGACAGATCTTTGCTCTAATAATTGACGCCTGAAGTCTTTTATAAACTCGTGTGATATACAGTACACAATATATGTATATCACTGTCGTACTTACCTTGTAGTAAAGTTCTCGAAGGAAAAATAATGTTCCAATAACAATTCACTGTAACAATAATACCGGCGGAAACGATGCGACGTTTGACTGATGTAATGAGTAGCGAAGAAGACCGCAAGTAGCCGTGGCGGCGCCAGTGTCGCTAGCGACATACGCGGACTTCCGCGCGGTCGAGTTTCTATCGAAGTACAAAACACCTTACACAGTGAATTTAGAATTTTGAAATGGCGTTGGAGGAAGTAAACGCGAGTCTAATGCACTATATACATTGTGCTCAGTATAGTTTAGCAGTCGGCGCGGACGTAGACCGATCGAATCTGCATGGCAAAGCCATTTCCTGCGGTGCGCCCTAACCTCTCTCTGACTCTTATCAGCAATCAATACTGGATCTCCTGGTGATCGTTGACGGGCGAAACAACAGTGTGCTCCCCTATTTTGAACCACCCTATATACTTTCCATCACTCCCTTCCTTTTCCTCTTCCGTTTCCCTCCTCGTGCAGTCGCGTTAATATACGATGTGATCTAAGTCAAACAGTGTAAAGCAACTTCTGACAGGTTCGGCGTCGAAGTTACGCGAATCCCTTGTAATTATTGCATACTCGATAAATAATTAAAGACGGAACGAATCCCCTTCCGATGCGAATAACGAAACGTCTTATTAAATACAGAATGTCTTCGGTGGTGTGAATCGCGCGAAGAGAAGTTATTCAGGCGGGAGTTAATAAAACCTGCCGGGAGTGAATTGCGATTTTTTTTCGACGCCAGTCTCTCGGTTACCGTTCTCTCCTGTTATTTATCCTCTCTCTCTTCCTCTCTCTCTCTCTCTGCAAGTGATATTCGCCATTCCAGTAAATACCACCGGGATCCGTTCGTGCTCTCGTTCATTTGATGCCGATTGAAACGCGAGCCAATAAACTTTCGCATTAAATGGAAAATACGCAAGGCCTCTTATTCCGCCTATCAATAAGAAGAAAACAAGATGGCTACCTCGTGTTACCTGGACATCCTTATCACAGCACAGCGTAACAGGTCAGAACTTTTTGTGTATCCGTATATCCTTTTAAAAAATTTAAGAAATGAGTTGTTACTGCATCGTTCAGGAACATGAAGCTGCAGCAGTCTGCATCGGTTAACCCTGATCGTTTCTCAAGGAATTTCGTGGCCTCCCACTCCCGACCTCAGCAACTTACTCGTATTTACATTGCCCGAGGGTTCCCACTTGGAAATTGGATCGTTGGACGCTTAATTTATTGAAATAATACAAATTTATCGAGCGTGCGTGCCTGTGCGCGTGCTGGACTCCATTAATGGATGTCCATGTAGGAGCCTGTGTACTTGAATAAATAGAATACATATATACTGCATATATACATTAATCCAAAGGAGCCATAAGGATGCTCTTGACTGGATTGGCTAGTTGTGGCTTGTATGGCTAAGATATTGAGGACTATACTAAGGATATTGAGTTTAGGAAGAATAGGAAAGTTAAGAAGGATAAATAGGTGGCAAGGACATTTAAGAGATCCTTTATATTGCTATATACGTATGTATATATATATTTTACGGTGGTTATTATGTAGATACATAACTTTTCGAAGGGTACCCTCTGTGCAATATATACATATATATCTATACATTTCCTACGTATGCATATGTGTACATATGCCTGGCTATGTACAATCTCCAGGCAAAACGAGTTTAATTTACTGTCCGAGTGCACGCGGCTTCGGTATAAATATTTTTATTTATCCGGACACTGTCCACGGGAATAAGCCGGTAATTTACACCGGAGGACTCGCGCGCACCGGCACCTTCGCCGCCCTGGGCTCCCGGTGGGAATTTTCGGGGATTTATGGGATTTCTGTGCGCGGGGACCGAGAAACCGGGAATTAAAGTACATTGTTCGTGAACAGTGCGCCGAATCGTGTGATTGCGTGCTTCCGAGCTCACACGGGTTTATAACATATTTCGGATTAGTATGGCGGGACCGGGTACCGGCTTCTGGATTATTAATAGAGTGATCCTAGGGTCGTATAAGATAAGACGAAAAATTGGTAAGGGATGAATAAAAAAAAAAAAGATGAAATTAAACGGCACCTGGCCGATACGTGGAAGATGCTGATGTAGGATTTAGCGTGCGACAATTTTCCAATACGTTTACGTATATACCCAAGTGAAGGCACCCTTACACGAAACCCTTTGTGCACCAGATCGCAAAGGGGTCACGTGAAAATTGTCAAGGGAGAGGAAAGAAAGAAAAGAAAAAGAAGAGAAGCTTTAATACAGAAGGAATAAAGTCCCAGGCTGTTGCAATTACAATACCTGAACTGGTTGCGATATTATTCCGCGACGCGGCGCTACCTGCTATTTCCTTTGTCAGCAAATTTTTTTCTTTCTTTCTTTCCCGGGGGGGTGTACCCAGACATAAGGGACGATTCGGGAACCCTGGCAAAGGTTTGACGGAGGCTTAAACCCGGTACAAAGATCCCATCAATGCCGATCAATGCGATTGATTTTTTTTAATCATATTATTGACCCCATTCATCGGGACGTCGCCGCAGCGTCGGATGGCGTCGTTATAAAATCATTTGGTATACATTGGCAATGGGTTTCTGTTCGCTTGAGAATTTAGTATTATTTTTATGTTATATTTAATTTTTTTTTTATTACTTTTAACGACCTTTCAAATGTACAGTTACTGTTCACTTGTTAACAGGCGATTTTTAGTAGGAGCGAATCTTGTGTAGTTAATTAGTACGCTGCTTAATAGTTTCTGGTAGGTGAGTACCTATTGGAGCGAAATAACAAGAGTGTAGATAAGAATTCACTGTACAGTAAGAGCACCCGTGAAAAATCACTGTGACAAAATTAAATGTAAATAAATCGTTGCCACCCACACGTATCTGTATGTACCAATCGCCAATATTTGCCTGATAACATTAAAACTCTCTGTTCAAGCATTAGCGGGAATCTTTGAAGGATGAAGAATTCCGGCGATTTGAGCTCTTCGCTAATCAGTAAAACCCGTTCCATCTGCTGCTACCATAGAGATATCGATTGTCTGCTACCTACTGGTTGTATCGCTAAAAGCACGTCCGTACAACGGCGGGTACCTACCGGCTACTTTTGAGGACGGCGGCCATACTTGAATATCCAGCACAGAAAATCCTGGTACAGGACGTTGGCAAAGATTTTGAAAAATTGTGTATAAAAAAATATTTTTTGAATTTCGCCATAGATTAAAAATTCAGTGTACATGCGATACTGTGAACGGTAATTCAAAAATCTTATTTATTCTCCAGATCAAACCGTACCCGAGAAGACAGAGTACGAAGGAGGTTGACGCTGAAGAATGCAAAAGAAAGAAGAGTAATGAAAAAAACAAAGGAAGAAAATGTTTTGTCGTCGCCATTGTTCGAGGCTGCTCTTGGTTCTCATTTCTTCCGCTATTTTTTCCCCACTCTTTCTACTCCGACAAGCACCACCGATTACCTTTTTCAGTATTCGCCGCCGTCCCCGACTACTAATTACCTACGCCCGTCTCTCGTCGAGCTTCGAGTTCACCTTTTCTCCTACGAGAGATCGATCGAGCTGGCCCAGAGAGTAATTTACTGGCGCGCGCGTTTCCACCTTCTCCGCGACAACCTCCCACCTTCGGTACCAAGAGCCAGAGTCAACAGAGCCTGGAGTCGTCGCAGGAACCTTCTCTCCGTACCTATCAACGTACTCCAGGACGGACGTGACTGTAGCGGAAGAGTAAGAAAACCGGAAGTAAGAAAATGTCAAGAAAGAAAAAAATTCATCAACTCTGCTCGTGGATCTTGACTCTAGGACCAATTCTACCCTGGCTTCCACGTATCTCCCAGATACCCTCTTCGACCTCGCTACCTTGATACGACAGAGGGCACCACTGAGGCGCACCAGGTTTACGCCATTACCGGTAACAGTGGCAGAGAAGTCTTTCAGAGCCAATCGTGACTCTGCGTTTACGATTGTTCGATCGGCGATTGTTGCGCACCCAGGTGGCCGCCGACAAACGATATTACCCGTCGAGAGCTCCTTTCCGAGGAACTCACTTCTTTCGTTAATTAACCGACTGGCTACCGGACGGGGAAACCAGGCTCAAAAGGTCCGTTTCCATTAAACGAAATCGGAGCGACAGTGTATGTACTTATGGACTAGTTCCTACGACCCGAGCATTCCGTGCCAGTCCTCTCTCTCTGTCGGGCATTGTGCCAATGTAATTTGGCAAGTTGTCGCTGTCCGTTAAATAGGAATTAAGTGTAACGTGCTTAAGGACAAGGAGGCTGACCTCACCATGTCGAAGGGGGTGCGCGGAAGAGGCATTAATGATCCGTAGGACCAAGCTGAACAATGAATACGAGTTAGGCTGAGATAGACGTATAGTGGCTCTTCGGATCCCGAGAGCCACTGCCAGATGATAATCATATTCCTGCGCTCTCTGTAGTATCGTTGGATTATCGTGGCTCAGGATTTGATTATGGCTTCTGAGGATGCCGAGGAAGACCCGCGGATGCCGCTAGATGGGTGACGAAGCAACAAGCATTGTCGATTGTTTAATAACTCTCAGTGGGTGTCTGGGCCAGGCCACCGGTCTTCGGCATCCCTCTTCATTCTTCCCATCATTGCCATTGTACCAACGAATTCCATGTGTTTCGTCCTGACTTTGGAATCTACGTCTTTTCTTCTTTTCTTTTTTTCTTATTCT
This sequence comes from Calameuta haemorrhoidalis, assembly GCA_031763665.1. Lineage (NCBI taxonomy): Eukaryota > Metazoa > Arthropoda > Insecta > Hymenoptera > Cephidae > Calameuta > Calameuta haemorrhoidalis. The sequence continues at coordinate 78,425 of JARPRH010000145.1, read as the reverse complement.
TTTTTACACACTCTTCTTTATAACGTTTCTCTCGGATGCCGCAACCTGCCTACCAGCTACCATTACGAAATCCACTTTCGTAACCAGCACCTCTCCTCTCTCTCAATTTCTTTGACTCTTAACCCCCCACCCGTTATAAACTGCGACGCTCTAACCTTGCTTTTTTAATGGGTCCTCGCTGGTTGGAATATCTTCAAGTTGCGGCCGTTTAATTTATTTCGCGTAATTGACCTGTGACCTCTCGTCGTACCAGGTCATCCTAGATAGACAACGGGTCGCTGATCGAACTGGGTGGAGGGTAGGTGAGAAGAGACAAAGCGAAAGGAAGAAATAGTATGGAGAGAAAAGGGAAACCCTTAACCCGTAGGGTAGCTCGAGGTGGCGATAATACGATAATACGTGCCTAGTCGATGCTTTTGGGGGGTTGCGAAGGGGGCGGCTTGTGGGTGTTTAGGGTGCAAAAGGTTAGGCAGCCTGATAGGATATACAGAGTGGAACGAGCAAAGTAGTCGGGTTACGGGTCGATGGGACGGCAACGTCGTTTGTCATTCGTGTCACCCGTTGGACTGTTCGTATGTCGGATGAAAAAGAGTAAGAGAGAGGGGTGGGAAGAGAAAAAAAAATACGAAAGAAACAGCCGGCATTGTCGACCCCCACAAAGGCTACAAAGGAGGATGTGTGAATCAGCAGTAATAGGGATAATGCGAAATTCTGAAGAAGCTCGCCAGTGGACTTGTGTCAGGTGGGGTGCGTAGGGGGTGGTTCCAGTATCAAAGGACCAGCGACCATAAGGGCACGAATCAGTTATGAAAAATATTTTTTTTTTTTTAATACTTCAAAAAGTATCATCCTATTTTCATCCCTTATTTCTGATTATGCTTCTTATCTCGATGCCACAGATTTCGCTCCTCCGAGCATCCCTTGCTGAGGTATTTTTTTTTTTTCCTTTCACTAATCCCTGTCGTCTCGTGAACTCACCCTCGTAACAATCGGCCACCCTCTGTATCGCATAATCGGCTGTCGGGGAAAGAACAATGAAGGATTTTCGCGTGGCGCCACGTGCGGACCAACGTGGAGACGCCGGGCGTCGGACAGACCCAACTGATATAGGTATTATGTTCACCTACAGGGTTTGGTATGTATACACCTCTCTCTCTCTCTCGCTCTCGTTCTAAACGCAATACCCGGTATAACGCAGCCGCTAATCCGCTTGCGTAGGCACGATAGCATTGTTGCTGAGATGTATTTCCGACAGCGTCATCAAGCCTCGCCTTTTAATACGAGACGCAAATCGATCCGATCAGTTCGCTGCACCCGCAGCGCTACAGGGTGACCCGTTTAAATTGACTTGGTTTCTTTATTTTCAGACGAGCATCCAGGTTTCTCTATTTTTCAATAGTAACCTGTGCACGTGGTACACTGGCGAACGATGTACACCTGGAAAACTTATTCGATACCGGGTGAGTAAATTTACCTTGCTTTAGAAATTTTTTTTTATTTATTAAATAAGTCTTTTTTCCTAATGCATCATACATACTTTAACAGGTATCCCAGGGACCATCAACTGGATGCTGCGCGGAGATGCCGTGAAAGGTGAGAAATAAGATGCGCGGCTATTGCCGAAGGGCGAGGACGGCGAGGGGGTGAAAAATGAAAAAGAGACTCCGTGTATAAGAGAGAGAGAGAGAGACGAAGAAGAAGAGAAAGAGAGAACAGTGAAAGGCGCAGGGTCCTTCGGCTTAGGAATGCAGCTGCACAATGCAGCAGGTCCTCGACCAACACCATCCCGCATATTAATATAATATACATGGGAAGTGGCCATATATGGCCGGCAGAGATATTTGACTCTCCCCCCCTCTCGCCCCACTTTTTTTACCGAATCTTTTAGAAATTCTTTTTGAACCATCCACGAAAATATATATTGAACCAGTATGGATAAACATGGCGGATCAATGACAAATCAATTGAAATTGGCTGTCATTAATTAAAGGCTTATTCACACCATGAGAAAAACACTTACGGGTATATCCCAGTCGTATCTTATGCTATTTGGTACAGTCATCCTAAATAAGATCCCTTCGGGATGGAATCCAAAGAGTCCAGTCTACTCCTCCTGACCTAACCATCCGGCAGACAACCTGATCCCAGGTGCACAGGTGTGAATGGGGCCGCGACTAATTTACATACCGAAACTCCCGCAACCAATAGGAGACTCTGGGTATTGGATACTTTTGTACCGGAGCGAACATGGGGTTGCCGTCTACAACTGGTTCTGGTTCCGAACCAGCTACCAGAACGTCACCGGTTCCAGGACACTTTATTTCTTATCCTAAATAAAACTCTGAGATTTTATTTCGATAGGACACACACGTGTACCCATACGTGCTCGACAGTGCGCTTATATTTTAATCGGCTGACTCATTCGACATAATTGAACCCTCGCGATAAAAATTCAATCAAACGAGGCTTAACCGCCCACCCACCCACCCCTCCTGGCGATTGTCAAAAGATTTTTAAAAAAATTGATACTTGTCCGCGAATAAAAAAAAATGACACATCAATACTCCATTAATTATTAAAAGTCTCATTAGTACACACGTGCCTGACAATTCATACGATTATTCGTTATCAATGTCGTCCGATAAAATTTCGTGAAAAATATCTCCGTAGTCGAAAGAAGAAAAAAAATTTTTTCATACCGATTTTAACTTTCCGAACCCAAATGGGAAGTAAGGAACGAACACACGACTTCCGGTTACTAAGTATTGCTTGATACGAATTGTCACGCACGTGTCACAAATCTCACACATGCGTGAATCGACTGTACATTAAGTTAGCCATGTGAGGGTGGAGTTGGATTTTCGAAATGTAGCTATGACTGTACCGCAGTATAAACAGGGGGGTGGGGTAGGCATATGTGGCCGCGTATCCACATACGTACGTATACGAGCATTCGTAGATATTGGCTGACTGATTGACTGACAGGCAGGTAGAACGGGACGGGAGTTGGGTATAGTATCTCTGGTGAGACATACGGCCGATCCCGGACAGACATTATGACTGGCATATATTATAACGGGTGGGCGGAGAACAGTGCACTCGCGTAACGTCGTGTTTGCTTTCGCTACGCCGAAGTCCTGGACGATGTGTGTTCAAGCAAGGATTGACTCGAATAAACATTGAAACACCGATAGTTCATGCCGTCTGGCACCTGCTACTCAAAATAATTACATGGTAAATAAGCCCATGGGGAGATAGAAGGAAGGGGGGTGGTGTACTCAAAAAGATCGTACAATTGGTAAATAGTGATTTTGCCAGGGTTCGAAAAGGGCAAAAGGGATGGAATTGGTATTGGGGGTTGAAAGGGTTAGGGGTGGGATTATTATGGTGATAAGGAATTAGATAATTTATAGATTTTTACGAGGGTATAATGGGTAACGATACGTTTTAGGAAATACAATCGTCATTGTTGGTAGACCTTGTGCGTGACGTTTATATGGATAGCGATTCGCTATGGGTTTAGGAATTATGATGAATCGAGTATGTGGGTCTGTGAGTTTATACGGGGTTGGTAAGAGTGTAAGGTGGCCATTAAGGGAGGTTTTTTTAATATTGATTTTGGATCGTCGTAGTAATTTTGGATGACGGAATAGTTAGTAGGTGGGAGACAGGTTAGAATGAAGTGTCTAATGTATAATGAAGCCCAGTCTTGGAAGTGGGTGACAGTCTAAGTGTCTGGAAGACGCATTCCCTGGCTGTAAGCTAAACTAATGAAGTGCTGATAGACAACTGGATGGGGACGGTCGGATGGTCAGACTCCCGTGGACCCACGGAATGATTTAAATTCCAGTTAAACGATCTGTCTAGGCGACGACGGCTGCTAGGTTGGCCTGCCTGTCGGGTTCACTATAATGGATTTAATGGGTTGGTAGAGGTACGAAGCCCCGTTCCGCGACGCCCAGTTTGCTCCTCCTGAGGTGTCCTGGTCTTGGGTCCTAGTCGAACCGGGGGGGTCGGATCAGCGCTTACGATACTTACTCAGCGTTCTGTGATGATCTTTGAAAATTTTTTGTTTAGCGGATCAATGAAGAAAAAATTTTGACCCGGGTCGTCGTACGGCCCGACCTCTTCCCCGAGGAAGTGGCACTTATGCGGCTTTCGCTAGGGTCAAAGTGCGCTCCCTGGTGGTAAGTGGCAGGGAATGAAGAACTGGCAAAGGACGAAGAGCGTGCCGTGAGTAATAGGTTGAGTAAGTGTTAGGGCAGAGGGTGGGACTGAGGCTGAGGTCGTACCGTGGTTAGGTTAGGTTAGACTTCGGGTCCCGAGAAGGTGAGGCGAAGCCCAGCGTCGACTCGAGAATAATGGCCCCTTGGAGATTCAGAAACAATGCCGCCTCTCGAGAGGATAATGACGCTGAAAATTGTCAGTTTGTCGTCTCGTGGAAGCGTGCGTAAGTTGGTAATCGTCATGTTCTTTAAGCGTCCATTATTATCGTTAGCGGCGTCAGCCAGCAGCCGCTTGCCCCTTTTTTTTTGTATCGGCCGCCATAAGAGCAGCGAATAAACAGCCGGTCTGACGGGGACTGTACACTTACTTCAAAGCGATTATACGTGTCCGGGATAAAGGTCCACTTATAAGTGCTTATTTATTATTATTATTATTTCTTTCATTCTTGCGTCATAAAATCATCCTCGGACACTTCTTGAGCACACGTGACAGTTTTATACGGGTCAAAGGATAGGTGTACGGTAAGACCATTGAACTTTATCTTCGAAGGATAATGATCTTCATCTTTATTATCATCTCCACTTACGGTACAATATTTATAGATTAATTGTTTCGCTCGTTATTGTAATACTCGAATAACCGGTAATGCGTAATGCTCGTTATGACGATATAATTACAGAAGAAGTACAAGAAGAAGAAGAAGAAGAAGAAGAAGAAGGTCACGTGATCTGTCGTTCCCGTCCTCTCCGTCATCCTCTCGAATTATTTTCTTTGTCACGATGACGACCCACATGACGGATGACGTGCATGACGGTTGTGATTTTTTTTTTAACGTAATTACTGTTATGACAGACGGTAAAATATTCATGACGACGTGGAGGACGAAAACGAATGACGATTCAGTTGCGAAACGACTGGACGTAATTTTTTGAATTTTCTTTTTCCATTTTTTTTTTTCCAATAAAATTTATCGCGCTCTCCCGACTCTCGCATTCTTATCGACTGTCGTGCTTAAAATTTTTTTAACGTACACTCTCAAATTTTCGTTTAAACGATTTTCTTTTTTTTTACTCTCACGTTCTTTTTTTTGTCACTTATTGCACTGTTTAACGTGGTCAATCTGCCCACGAACATCGAGAGTCCCTTCGCGCCACGTAGACACATATACAGATTAGAAGGCGCGTCCTTTTATTTTATATTTTTTGAAACAATTTCTTTCGTCTTCTAAACGTCTCCTCCCTCCCGTCTTTCGTCTCCCGTAAACCTTCCTCTTTAATTAGCTAAAAACACCACTCAAGTCCTTAGGGACGCAATGGAGAAACGTAAGGGCGTTCGAGAATCAATTAATAGGACGAAACCTTTTCAGCGTGCTCGAAATTTTGCTTTCGATTTATTATTCATTTTTTTTTGTCTTAATAACTCTCATTCTTCTCCCAGACGAGGTTCCCCGTTATATTTACAGTCGAATCGTGGCGAACGTGTCCCGTCCCCATTAACGCGACGTATCCACGTGACTTCGTCGTTTAGTCAAAACAAAAAAAGTTCGAGGACGACGACGCTGACGAGTAGGTAAAAAAAAAAAGGAAGATAAACGAATAACGTTAAATATAAAAAAATAATGACGACGAGGATCGTAAAACGACCGACGTCCTTTGTACACCACGATAAAAGCCTCCGTCAACCTCGTCATAGGATTTGCGCGGGCGCCTTAAGGCCCGCCTACGCTATTTACACAGGGAACAATATTATGTACACGCGTCCTGTTCACTTTTCGATTCCACCGTGTAGGGGGCGCCACTCGTAAAATCACCGTAAAAAATAAAAGTGACAGTAACGTTCACGTCGATCCTTGGAGGCCCCCGCTTGAGATTTATCCTCACGAGGACGACCAGTCTGTCGTGATCTCGGACTCCCCCTTTCCCTCCCCTCCTCCTCTCGTCCACCCTTCACTGAGCCAAAGCCGCGACTCAATTACGACCTCAGATGAGTTCAGCGACCATTCAGGGCGAAGTTATCGCTAACGGAAGAGAGGACGATCGGCACGAGGACCGGTACCAGGATCAAGAGACTGGGACAGCTTCAGGCTGATCGACGATCGTTGAGAATCGGTCAGAGCTAGGTTCTGTCGGGTCAGAAGATAACGGTCAAAGGTCGACGGAATTCGTTTCCCGGTGTCGGCGCCGTCTGGTACCCCGGATACTGAGCCATTTGCGGCGCAAGTAGACCTCCTGCCGCGGCAGCTTGTCCGGCCGCCGCTGCGGCCGCGGCCGCGGCCGCAGCCGCCGGGTAGTAAGCGGGTAGACCTGGACTCGCTGCCGCCGATGAGGTCGAGGTCGAACTTGCACTGGACGATCCGTGCTCGCTGCGCTCGCCGTGTTGATGCTGCTGCTGATGCTGATGATGATGCTTGTTACCGTCGGGTGAATCCGATGACGGTGACCTGGCCGAGGGTGTGACACCTATCAGAGACCCACTTCCGCCACCAGCCGAGCCATTCCCAGGACTCGACTCCTCGTACAGTTTGTTCTGCTCGTACGCCGCCCTGGCGTAATCACCGCTTATCACTGGCTTCTGATCCATGTACATCTTCGACTGCTCGAAGTAGGCCTTCGCCGAGTCCAGGTAACTCCTGTCGAGGTACGGCTTGGGACTTGAGTCCAGGTACTTCGGATCCGAGTACATACTCATCGCTAGGGTACTCGGTGGCATGTAAGTAGCGCGATACTTGTCAGCCTCCATGGAATACTTCATGGCGTCCATCGAGCTGACTACCTGCAAGTACCAGAAGAGGAAACAAATTTCAGATTGCTCTACGATTTCATTTGGTTCCACGTCGTTTCCTGTTTCAATGATCCCCCCCCCCCGGTCTAACCAGAGTCCCTGTACAACCTCATCATTAAAAACATCCCGTATCGTAAGGCTAACCGGTCGCAGCATCATCTGGAATAAAAACGCCAGATGATATTTTGTAACAGATTCGTCGAACTCTCGACGCCCACCGTCCGTACGTCCGATCAGCCGTCGCGGCTAACACCCCGGCGCGCCAACTCGCTTACAGGCCTCCTGAGAAACGCGCCTTTCTCCCCGATAATTAAACCGCCCCATGCTGCGATCCAGCCCGCTACCGGAGGAGTGCGTTAAGTCATGCTGTTAATTATAATCGGAGGCTAAACGGCCGCTACCGACGCCTTTTACGCCATTGTCGGAGCACCGATTTCGATCGGCCTCAAACCGATCTGCTTCTGAAACTACCATTCGAAAACTTTACCAATCATCACCGTACGCCTCCCGTGTCACTCTGGCCCAAGGCACGATGGTTACCTGGTTACCAAAAAAGATCCTGAAAACTCGCCCTAAGCTCAGCCGGTACAGGGTACCGACTCAAGGACACTGATAACAGTTGGCGCACAGTGGCAGAGAATCGGCATAAAGAGAAAGGCCAAGCTACCGGTTCTTGGTTTCGAGTGGAGGTGCGAGAGGGGGAGGTGTGGCCCGAGCTACGCGAAGGTGCCAATGGCCGTAAATTCGAAGAGGGTCGCAAAGTCGTGTGGATGGAGTCGAGAGAGAAAAAAAAATAAAGAGAAGGTCCCACTTTATAATGATAATAACAATAATGATTAAAGGGTCAAAGAAATTATTCAAGGAGGACGCGACGCGAAACGCACACTCCTAATTCTATAATTCGTGGCGAAGAGGACCCCGGGTACCTTTGTCGGGTCGTTAAGCCGGCTTTGTCCCGATGATTTACGCCACCTCCCGACTCCCTTTGCTCCTCGTTCGGGTATCCGTGGCCATTTTTATACCGTATCTCTCACTTTTTATCTCTCATTCTTTTCCTCACCTTTCGTGGACCACCGCGCACGAGGCAATACCCAGCTGCGTGAGGTTGGTATCGAACTTTGGCGATTTTATCGAAAGAAGAAAATCAACGATAAAGAAAAAAAAAACTGCGATTTTTCAAAAATCCTTCAATCCCACCTCCACCTAGTTTACGACCTGGAGTAGCACTGCGAACGTTCGTAGCGATCGAGTGACAAAATAGAAACCTGATAAAGGGAGGATGAGACGACAGGTGGGAGGTGGTGCATTGCCACTGGCAGAAAATCCATTGAGAAAATAACGCGTTACGCGCAGGGTGAAAGAGAAGGTGGAGGTGGAGGAGGTGGTCTCTGTATTCGTCGGACGACACGCGGTTCAGAATGGCCGCTTTGTCATTGGAAACAGAAGACCGGTACGATCCCATTGTGATTTGACAGCGCGGCTGTCGAGGGTGAGAATGGAAAGAACTGAAAGAGAGTGAGAAAGATAGAAAGAGGCACGTTAATGAAGTTTTGTTTCGAAAAGCGAGGAATCCCAAAGCCAGAAGAGGCACGCGAGTCCAAGTCGATACGTGCTTCTTTTTCGTTCCGACGTTTGCTTATTAAAAAAAAAAAAACTTCCTGGACCCACAGGAATTCACCAGCCGGCTCAGATTCCAGTACGGAAATTGAAGTACCAAAGAGGCAATGCATCCTCCGCTAAATGCTTGTCCGTGTAATTTCCTCTTGAAGATATAAGGGAAGAACCGGCTTAATCGGTTAGGGTGTGAATCGTATTGACCGGTAACCCCGGTCGAGGTCGAGGGTGATATCATCCACAGGGATGAATCGACATATTCCTTGATTGGGCTTTTTGTCACGAACTAAGGTACAACTAGAGGCACCTTTATCAACCGCCCCCTGTCACCCCCTCAAAGGGTGCCTGTCGATGTTCACACGCTGGTTACCAGTTTGGGTAATTAATAACATGACCCTGGACATGTGAGGCCCTAGATAAGAAAAGGGTCATATGACTATCAGCTACCCTCCCCCGAGACCCTGAAACAAAGTCTAAGAACCGGCATCGACTACTTTACCTCCTGACGATAATAACAATAATTGTCGTATTAAGGGGTGGTTAGCAGCACAAGGGCTGAAATCCGAGGGGATCATTGACATATATGTGTATATATATATATATATGTATACATATACAATATAGCGATAACAATAGATACGACTAAATTACACTCACCTGTGCAGGTGCGCTGAGACCCGCTGACATCGCGGCCGCAGACTGCTGTGCCGCAGCGGCCGCGGCCGCGGCCATACTAGCAGCCGACAGTGAGCCGTATGCCGCGGCCGGACCGTAGTAAGAGCCCATACCGGCCTGTCCCATGCCGCCAGCCATTCCTGTAAACAGGCCACGTTTTTCTCGGTTAATCATCGATGCCTGAGCTAACGTATTTGAGGTATAACCAGCTACAGCTATTATGCACCGTAGTTACAATACAGTGTAGTGTACATAGTATTAGGATACATAAAGAGTCGTATGCATAAACATTATAGCGATTCTTTATGGGACCGCGGGCCAACGTCCATCATCGGATGTAGACGTCACTCACGGCTCATTTGAGGTATGTACGTGTAGACCCATCAGAGTCCCGGTAGACGGATTGAGAGAAAGGAGTGCGAGAAGGAGAGAAGGAAGAGGACCAGGTCGGGCGAGAGCAAGAGAGAGGGAGATACGGTCCCTCACAAATGGTGAGACGATTGGCGTTGAGGTCTCCAAGATTTATGGGCGTCGAGCGCCTTCGACGATTCTACGCCAGGCACTCATCCACCGTAATCGAAACTGACGTCCCGACGCCTTACTATTAACCACTGTATAACTATATATATACTCTAACCACCACCATCGTCATCATCAAGGTTCACTTCGTCGATCGCTGATCGAGCTACGCGACGATGAGTCGACTCTATACCCCAGCTGTGCCAGTGGGTCCAGCAAAGATCATCATCTCGTTAGCTCGTTAGGAAACTGACGTCGTGCTTGCCAAATCGGACAGAACGGACTTTAAGCTAGCGTAACACCTTTCCAAGAAGATGGACGCAAGAGGTATCTTTTGATTATGGCCGACGTGTAAAAAAATTTTTTTTAGATCCTGTCACAGCTATACTTTTGATCGAATATGATTTTGATTTTGTGGATAATTTTTGGATCCTATGTGGTATGGATATTTTATGTTGTTTTGATTATTTTTAATTTTTTTTTTAGTATGGAAATAGAGACCGTGCTGATGTGAGGATTCGAAAGTTTGATCATAATAATTTTGTACACCGTATGTATGACTCGAGCGGATTTCTCGTATGACGATTGTAAAGTGACAGCTGTCAAAATTTGACTTGCATAGTTTTTAGCGACGCGTACCTAGGTCGTTGTTGATAATGTAGCTTGAAAATATGTATATTCGATACGAAGCGTCGCGACGCTACTCCAGGACGCTGAGGCAACTCGTTGAATTCCATTCGGCGCTGAAGGCTCAACCGAGTTGAGATTCATTAGACGGTGGCACGCGAGCATAAATGTGTCAGCTGGTTATTATTTATCGAATTGTCTCGACATGCGATGGCGACTCCCGAGCTTTTAATGTAATCGGTAAAAAATTTTTCTTGCACACTATGTCGCCACCCTTTGTTTTATGTGCATTAAAATCCCTCTTTTTTTCATCTCAAAGTTGCCAAATAACAATAAAAAATAACTCACCCGCACGTAACGCGTCCATTGGTACACTGGGATACGGGATGCTGTATGGATAACCCTCCTTCCTCAAGGTCTTCGGCTTTCTCCTTGGTCTGTACTTGTAGTCGGGATGTTCCTTCATGTGCATCGCCCTTAACCTCTTGGCCTCGTCGATAAAGGGTCTCTTCTCGTCCTCGGTAAGTAATTTCCATTCGGCACCTAAAAAATAAAAAGGTTTCATCCCGTTAGAACTAGCCGTGTCAAAGAGAAAAATTTTTATTTTTTTTTACACCCCTTACAGGATCATAGGACAATCAGTCGACGATACGACGACAAGCAAGTTATGGATTTTTTTTTTCAATAATAATCGGATACCCGGTAGCTGTTACTTTCGAGCGGTAAGCTCAGGTAGCTGTGGAAGATGGCAGCCGTGCAAGAATCAGTGGAAAGTCTGGCTGCTGCCGGGTAGCTGTAGACGACGAGGACGAGATGGTAAAGAAAGAATGCGGGGCATCCATTCGTGGATCCAAACGGGCATTGTCCGCGAGGGATAAAAGTTTTCGATAGCAGAAGCAAGAGAGAGAGAGAGCGCGCGAGAGAGAGAGAGAGAACTGGAGGAGAGATACGCAGAATGGATACACATCGCTCAACGGGCTTTGCTACGTTACCCAGAATACAATGGAAGAGTTGCCCCGGACTGGCACAAAGCGCTAGACAATGCGACTACGTGGTGGGACACAGAGAAACGGGACTACAGAATTCAACACTGGAGATTTCGAGCTTCCGAGGAGAACGTGACGTACTATTTTTTTTTGAAATCGTACAAATACCCTCGTAAAAAAATTTTCAAATATTTTCAACCACTGTAAAAAAAAGGGTACGAGGTTGAGTTCGTACGAAAAAATTTTTCCCGACTCGATATGTAGGACCCAAAAAAAAATTTATTAACCGTACAAGCAATAATAATTTTGACAGACAATACATTGCTTTTGGTTATTCAGGGCAATGGGGGGACAGGGGGCGGCTACGGAACATAAGCTTTGCTTTAAAATAAGAAATTCAGGGGGTGCGAAACAAGAATAAAGAAGACTATTAGCTTAGGAGGAGTAAGAATAATGGTAAAAGATAAATGAAAGGGGGAGAGGAACGAAGGGGGTGGTCTAATCGATCTTTGGATTCGATGTCTTGTATTGGTAGAGATGGGGAAGATGGGTGCTCGATTAAAGTCTCTTGTATATTTATATTTTAGCTTATCCAATCGATACACACTTTTCTGTCTGCAAACGGGGGGGGGCCAAGGGGGGCCTAGGTGGGTAAGAGGGGGTCGTATTTGTTTAGAACAAAGGAGTCCCCTGTCGGCTCCCTTCGGTATTAGTAATAGGCAGTAGCTTGGGAAGGAAGGTAGATGAGTAGGTGGGTGGGTAGTAGGTTGGTAGGTAGCTAGTAGGATGGGTAAGTTTCTCTCTCTCTTTCACTCTCTCTCTCTGTCGTGCTTTCGGGGACCAACCGAGCTTAAAACACAATGGCGCCAGCTTTTCAGTCCTTTCGCTAACGGACAATGCCGTTTATTTAACATCGTTTAAAAGTACAAAGCCTGTTAATTAATGGACGAAGGTAGAAGCGCAAGAGACGGAGGCGGAAGGAGACGACGGGTAAAGCCAAGCCAAGTGTTGGCGTTGGAGGTGAAGCTTGAGGGGAGACCCAGAGGTACCCAATAGAGGTAGAGAAGGTACTGGGGCTTGGCATTGCCCATTGACTGAAGTCGCCTTCTGGGTAAAACTGGAGAAAGAAAAGCGTCCAAGAAAATAAAACGACGTCGATATCGAGGCCCGACGTCGACGTCGTCGTGGACGATGACAAGATGTGCCTAATGGCGACGGAAGGTGTTTTGCCAATTTAAGAAGCCTAGGGACTTTGTCTCCATTTTATCCTTCGGCAACAGTGACGTCATATTTAGCCAAAGACAATAGTTTCTTGGTTATGCTTCGTTCTCTTGGACAAGATAACAAACGAGGAAGACAATCGGTACAGTCGGGACAAAGAGAGCTTCAAGTCCTTTGACAATTATGCCATGAGTCTCGGATCGATTTTTTGGTTGGTATTTAAAAAAAAAAATATTAATTATACAAATTATTATTTTTTTACCTAATATTTTTTTTATTGTAAACTCAGCCAGACCTTCTGCTTTATATATAGGGTGATTCGTGAAGTAATCGATAATTCCTCTTTCTGTCTGTCCTAGACGGGGAGGACGATAACGCTGAAAATTTGAAAGCGTTTCCTGGTGCTTGCAGCGACGTCGGGTTAGCGTCTGCGTTCACGGGGGAGGATAACGTTCTCGAGAATGGCGTCCCTGGGCTGACGGCAGGGGTTGTAGCAACGGAGAGAGAGAGAATAAAAAAAAAAAAGAGTCGTCGGAATTCACAGAATTCTAGTGGGAAAAGAATTTGTCCGCTTCGACAAGTCGCTAGGACATTTTTCCCGTTACCGGAAAAAAAAGCTCAAGAAATCCCTTGACATTTTTTTTATCTCTATCGTCAACGAACCCTCCGCCTTTCTTATTTTCACCTTTGACCTCACCCCCATTCAACGATATACCAACCGACCTCAGCGTGAGTCTGCGTACATCGAACAGCCCAGAGACTGTGCAAATCATCGATGCGTAAGATGAACAAGAAACAAAAATTAATCACCCCCCCTCCACCCTCCACCCTCCCCCCACTTTTCCCCCAAATTCCCTATACCAACTGTACAATTTTTTTTGTAAAAAACGTATCCCCCCCCCACGTAATCCCTTACCATTTTTTGTCAACCTTCCGATCCAAAAATAGCGTCGCGACGCTGCCCGTCGAAGTCAGTCGCGCGTAACGCGAGCACGCCGCGCGTGCGATTATTTTTAATCCCGCGTAGAGAGGAGGAAGAAAAACGCGTACCTGTGTACCAACCTTTAGACTGTAGAGTACAGAGGAAGGTTTTTGTCCTCGTGTCCTTTGTCACGCTGTCCCATTGTTCTCGTTACTCCCATAGAAATCTAGTGTCGGGTTCCTCCGATTCATTTCGCGAATCTCCATGCGACGCACTTTCACTCTATATGCCCACTTACAAGCGCAGGACAGATTGAACGGAAGAGCCAGCAGGAGGACGGAGACGGTCCGAATAACAGGCGCACTTACATAGAAGGAATTTCATACGGAGCCATCGGGGTACAAGACACGTGCCCAATGTCCAATCTGTTACGTATCACCTAAATACCCAATTATCGCTCATGTGAGTATCTGCCTTAAATATTACCCGGAACTTAATCGTATTCTGTCTCTCTATATATATGTATACACAGGTCGACCCACGAAGTGGTCTTATCACTTGCTAATGAAGTTCAGGCTGGGTGCCTGAAGGAATCCTACGAATTCCAGGGATCAGTAGTAGGCACTGCTTGACCCCAGACTGTACAGGGATTTCTCGGTTATTTTGGGGGATGAACCGAACCCTTAGTGGTAAAAGGACACGGAGCTCCCTATTTGGACAAACGTTAAACCCACCGACTGACCAAGTACAGCTAACCTCTATATGGTTCACCCCCGTATGGCTCCCAATGTTAGGTACATATGTGGGACGCAGCTTGACCTGGCTATCGTGCGTAAAATTGATCACCCCTAGGGGTTGAGGAACGTATAGGGTCAAAGGTTAAGGAGCATCGTACCCAGGAGAAGAGGGGGTTATGGTATCTTCTCCCCACCGCCACCCTCTCCTACCGTACCCTGATGCACGATCAAATCCTTTCGTAATTTCTACCGGGAGAACCGAGTGCTGCGCTAAATATGCTGCCTGAAGCGCCTGAAGCGCAAGATGACTCCGGCAAGTAAAGGTACTTCATTAGGATGAAAGCATCCGCTTGTAAGCTCTACCCGATCTCCCATTCCCTTGTACTTTGGATATGCGTCGCGACGCCTGGCGTCCAACCACCTTACCCCGTCACCCGAGTCCTGTATAGTCATAGAGAATAGCGTTGAGACACGGGAAGGCAGTGGTGCCTGCTGGGTACTTTGCTGTGGATTATTTTGAGTTTAGTAGAAAAAAAATCAAAAATTTCAAAAAACCATTCAAAATTTGTCTCTGTGCTTCATCGTTTATATTTTTTTTTTTTTTTTATAAAACAAAGCAGGGGGATGAAGAAATATTTAAAAAAAAAATCTCATAGCTTCTTCATCCACGGCTGATAAGTTTATCTGATGTGTTATAGGGTGCATCAACCGGATACTGTCTACGTGTATTTCAAAAAGGATGACGCACCGTGAAGAAAAGTTTTTATATGACCGACTACACTGTACTCCGATTTTCGCCCTACCGACGGAAATGCACGAGGTCGTCGTTATAAGTGAATTTTCACGGAAGCGACGGAAGCAGGGTATTATCCGCATGTAAGCCAACCTTAAGAAAAAGTATCTTTAACGAGACCGACGTGAACCATTAGGAATACGTAACATCCTGAAAGGATCCTTACAACGTGGTTGCTCCTAATAATGCACTGGAGAGTCGCTGCACTTTGCCGACTGGAGTAGCTGCACGTGTCAGGGACTTTTTTTTTTATTAGAATCAAGTAGCCGGCCATACAATGTGAGAGCAATGGTACCAGTATCCGTCGCCAGTGCAATACACATATGTTATATACTATATGAAAGGCATATGTAGATTTTAATTTTACTATTTCCCACGAATCGCTGATAGAGTCAAATAATTGAAAAAATAAATAAATAAATAAAAAAAGCCATAATCTTACCTAGTCTAAATATACACATATGGACTAGGTAAAATTAACAATGCATGGTATCATATATAGATTTTAATTTGACTATATTTTCCAGGAATCTGTTATCAAGTCTGATAACGACAAGAATAATATAAGGAGCATCCTCTTACCTAGCCTCTTGGAGATCTCGCTGTTATGCATTTTTGGATTCTCGTGGGCGATTTTACGCCGTTGAAGACGCGACCAGACCATAAAGGCATTCATGGGACGTTTTATGTGATCGACCTGCATCTTCTTGGCAGCGGCGGCAGCGCCCAAGGGACTCCCAAGACCGACGCCCATAGGACCGACGCCGCCACCACCACCTGGTGGTGATCCACCTGGACCAGCGCCGATGCCCTGCATCCCCCTGAGCGTTTCCGTAAACGCACCGTCGCACATGTTGCCGCCGGCTCTGTCAGGCAGAAATGAGAATGCGGCCTTAATTAGTCATTAATCTCGTTTACTCTCCATTATCATTGTATCACATTGTCACGAAGATCTTAAGATAAATATCCGTGCAGGTTTTTATCGCTATGCCAATTCCATGTATTTTCTTTATTCATCTTGAGATTGCGAGCACGTACAAAAATTTTCATTTCAATTTTAGTGACGTCTACAAAGATACACTGGGAGATAAGGAGTGAGAGGAAGATGAAGATGACCCAATGAGAGAGAGAGAGAGAGAGAGAGAGAAAATAAATAACAAGTAAGAAGACATAGAATAAAGAGAGGATCATTTATCCTGCGGTTATGAAAAACGTATAGATCGTCGACCTACCAGGTAATTTAAGGAACCAAGCAAAGTAATTGCTTATTCGTTTGCTCTTTGATTCATAAGCAAATTAATCTTATCCTTTTCTCATATCAAAGCCATTAACCAATCTAGACGTGGTTGCAGCCGACCCTAAATGTCACCCCTGAGCGAAGGGCGCAAAACCCCGGGCCTCTTGAACTAACACAATTACCGCCGAGAGAGAAGAGAGTGAGAGAGAGAGAGACAGCTTAGGGATCTCCTTGAGCATTCATTAAAAAAAAAAAATAAAATAAAATAAAAACCTGTAGTGGTTGAGGGAGGGCCCCTGGGGCGGTAGTTACGATTTTGTAGGGGTTAGAATCACCCTGTGGACCCACCCTCGAGTGTCATTCAGCGAGGATTAATAGATACGCGGGTTATGGGGAAATACGGGGTGGCGTCGAGGGTTAGTTTTAGCCGTGTTCTATAGGAGAGAAAGAGAGAGAGAGAGAATGGGGAGGGGTAGGTGGTAAGGGATGAAGCTTTGGTGGAAGATGCTGGAAGTAATGGTTGTTGACAACGAGGGGGATTAGGAAGTGCTAATTGAATGTTTAGGTTAGGTACGAATCATGGGGTTTACGAAATGGGGAACCGCGATTTATTACCGTACAGTTGTGTACTCTGCCTTAAGTGTGTATCTTTCTCTCACTCTCTCTCATTAATTTCTAATGTGATTTACATACCTGTAAATGTTCATTTGCAATTGCCAGATCGTGTATTCACCGTCGTTCAAACTACCCGTCATATTCGTCAGCACTTTTATTCACTCTTGGTTATGATGATATGACGATTATATTTCACAATTAAATTATCAAAATTTTCGACTCGTCCAGTGCCAATCTTAAAGTCGACTGATAACGATTGTTCTTGTTTAGATTGTGAATATTTATATCCTTCTCTCGCTATTACAGGTCAATTGACGTTGTTTGTGGTTACAAGGAGAGAGAGAGAGAGAGAGAGAGTACAGTCAACTCGAGGAAAGAAGGAGAAGAAAGTATACAGCAGGAAACGGGACAACGATCGGAACGGCAGTTTGTTGACGGAGCGTGCGAGTGAGAGAGACAGAGAAGAAGAAGAAAAAAAATAATGGAAAAACAGGAATCAGCGATGTAAACCAGTTAGCACTTTTAAGTATAGTTATTGGGGTCTCACCTCATAAAGTGGCCGGCGGCCCGTTGATGCAAGTCCAGCTCAATTTTGCTGCCGTGATTGAGACTCGCGTCTCGCCTCGATGAACACGAATAAATAATAGATCGGATCTGATCGATCGATCGATCGATCGATCGCTAGTAGTTTAATTCGCAGTGCAAAGCTAGTAGGAATTTTTTCGGAGATCGATGATTATACGTGGATCACTGCACTTTGAGACACCCACTAGACAGACCTGTTTTTATGATTATTTAAGTATACGGTTTGACGTTTCTTTTTTCTTTTATACGTTTTCTTTTATTTATTTCTATTGTACACTGACACCACTGAACACACAGCGCGGCGATTATAATTAGATATTTAAAAAAAAAATAGAGTTCGACTCGTAAAGCTCGGAGTAAATACGATCCGAGCCTAACACCGGACCCGCAACGAGGTGATCGCGCGACGCATCGCGTTCCAGCGACAATAGCACAGAGACACGGCTTTTACGTCGAGTCTCGGTTCTCAATGGCGTGAAGTTTGGCAGGTTCGCGTAAAATATACGGGATGCAATGTAGTTCTCTCGGGACGATGGATTTGGAAATGCACCTAAAGTGACGGAGCACCTCGTACGGATCCCTCAGGCCGGGGTAGGAGCCTTTTCCCCCACCACGTAACACTTTTGCCGAATGGCCCGTCGGCCAATGGCATTGGACCGTGGGCGTGGCTAAGTGCTACGAACTGTTTCAGGTCCTTTCCTTATTGGCTGGTGTACAAGTTCTGGCCACGCCCACTTCCGACGATAACGAGCCGTCGCGTACGACACTTACAAGCAAAAAGGCTACGTTCAAGCTGTGACGCACATTTGCTTCTGTCTCTTGGTACGCGCGTGCCCTACGTACATGAGCGCATGCGACGAACAAGTATGCGACTAGGCGCACTTACATATTTCGCACGTGTTATACTCTCCGCTGAATTCGTACATACCTTCAGGTCAGGTCCAGGCTCGAAGTGCACGAAAAGTATTGCAACTGTGGGCGATCCTAAAATTCAGGATTATAAGTGCTAAATTTTGCGGATAAAATATTTTTCAGGGTGATAAAAAAAATTGATAAGAGAATGACATCCGTCAAAAATGATCTCACCCCAAAATTCATCCTCTATTTTGAAATGTGTCTTTTTCACTATACATAGCACTGCCACTTTCGATCTGAACCCCTCTTTTCAGCCCTTTTGGATTCTGTCCCACTTAGAACCCCCTTCGCGCAAGTCGTCCATACGCGAAGACGTTACCGTCGCACCCTCTACTCTCTATTCCCCTTACCTACCCCCTGTCCCAATCTTTACTCCAAGACCGTCCACGTATACCAACCCTTGTCCTCGGTGAGGTCTAGCTGAGTAACGATGGTAGCCTAATTTTTTAAGTTATATTAAAAAAAAATATATTCGTTAGACTTTCTCTAACTCTTTTAAAATATCCCTTAGAGGGTGCTCATCCATAGGTAGCATCCCCTTGGATACCCTATATCCTGTCCCTTCGCACGGACGGGTGCACGATTATCGTTAGACGCTTCGTGGAACTTGTAACCTATGAATATCTAATGCTCCCCTTGACAATTAAATTCAGACAATATGTTTTGTTTCGCATGGGCCACCCTCGGTCGCATGAATAGCCCCGTGACGAAGGGTTGTTCCGTGTATCGACACGGTGCTCCCTTTTGGTCCTTTGGCACATTGAATAACGTGCCAAGTGCAACTGCCTCTTTCACTGCATCCTTATACCATCATGAGCACATTGGGAGCCGGTGCTGCGTCAAAGTGCAAGATCAGATTCAGCCATAGATCACTCGGGATCATCCACAAGTAAGATCCTGGCGATCCCATTGTCAATTGATCACAGGACAATTTGTGTCTGTACTTAGCCAAATTTTCACTGTCCAACAATCAGCCCCTCTTCGGATGACACCAGCATCCTTAATATTGGCTCTGTCCAACCCAAGGAACAGGTACCAGCTTCTCGCTAAGTACCATAACCAAGGGATTAAAAGCTTTGGGTATGCTCAGTAGGCTAATACCGGACAATGAGGTGTCCATGGTGCGTCATACCCAGTTCCTTTCTCAAACTCATGAAATTCTATGAGAAAACCAGAATAAAATCGTACGGCAACTTTGGCATTGTCTCCATTATTATAAAAGGTATACGCGTCGAGGTGGCAGCAGCTGTTTCTAAGACCAGCCGAATGCCTGCCCTTCGATTCCTATGAATGCAGGAACAAAGCACAGCCACCAGCTTGCTCTTTCGATGTCCGCGTAATGACGTCCTTTGGAGGTTCCCTCCGAAGGTAGACCAAGGTAGATCCACCTCCCGGACACTGTGACCAAGTTAAACTGGCGCAGGACCTCCTCACGGTTCAGGGATGTCCAGGGTCCTTCAACCCTCTACAGCCACCACTTCCCCCACTTTTTCCTTTATTACCTCCTCCGCACTTCAGGCCCCCCCTAGCATATTCCTTTCAGATACAGTCGATGCCATCCAGCCTCTATTATTCTAGTCCAGGGTGGGTCCTTCCGTGAAGGCGAGCAGGTGTCGCAGAGCCAGGACGACAATGCAGGACCAAGGACCAGGAAAACGAACGGAATCGACACGGGGCTGGTCATCCTTGCTGGACCTTGGCTTACGGAGGATTTTATTTTTCGAATAACCGTCAATAATCATAATGCTCTTCTCTTTGGTTCCGATCTTTATTCTCTCAGCTTCCTACCCTCTGTTCCTCCTCTTTTTCTTCTTCTCTGGTCCTGCTCCTTTCCCCATCCGTTTTTTCATTCATTCACGTTCACTAACCGCTTCTCGCACGAGTGAACCAGCTTCGGATCTGCGCTAACGAGCAGACAATTATAGTGCAATGAAAATCCGCGGAGCACTCACCTGTACACTTAGCAGTAGTCAGCCAAAGTGAACGGACCCGTCATGGTTAATATTTTTCAAGGTACCCAAGTATATCTATAGTTATTATATATATATAAAGTACCAAGCCACAGACTATACAGCACAGAGACTGGCTCAGATCTCGTAAGCCTTTTAAAATGCGACCGTCGGCTAAATTCCAATTGTACTACTAAGCACTGGTAGCCTTTCTAGATTTTGGCTTAGCAATGCCTCAGCATCCACCAAAGACGAGCTGCACCCCTTGGCTGTTGCTGCCACCGGCAGGCGCTTACATGGGATTTTGCACCTACGAAGCGGCGCTTTCTTCTGTATAAAAAAAAATTACCTTATCTCCTTAATTATTTTTTGATTTTGATTTTTTTTTCATTCAACCTTCAAAGTTTTTTTAACTGTATACACATATGTACCATGCACGTCACATTCACCATATCGGTTCTTCCAGGTATCAAAGCGTCCCGATAAAGCCTGAATTTGGCACTAGGCACAGTGTCAATATATACACACGTATCCACGCACAGCAAGCAAAAAGGAAAAAAAAACGTAGTAAGAAGAACCTTTCGCGCGAGACGCGCGTGCGATTTGTTTGCCTGTGCTAAAAGCTCGAGAGCCCATTTTTCGCCTGGCTGAGATACATAAGGTGCACATGGCTCAGGCATATAACATGCACACATGGATATACACTGTAGGCATTCAGAAAGCTCGGCGCATTCTCATCCATCAATTCCATCCAAGCTCCACTCCGGTACGGAAGAAACTTTGAATCTGTGGTAAAAAAAAAATTTTTTTTAACATTCTCTTCCCTTTGTCCCCAGCATCCAGGATGTATCTAGGACACGACGGAGTAGCTATTAGGGTGAGAATATTCTACTGGGGGGTTGCGCTGGACTCAAGATCATCTTCGATTCAAGTTATTGTATTCTATATATATATATATATATGGATGAAATGGGGATGCTGAATGGTTTTTAGATACTGGTCACCCGGTGGATTTATCTACTATACATTGTATACTTACACGTGTTAACCGTGTGTCGTTTCCAATGTGAAATTAAGCTTAAGGATATATCCTCCCCCAACCTTCCACCATACAAAATCCTCTTATGGGCATTATCGAATTCGAACTTACAATTCCTTCTTTTTACTCCGTTTACGGATTTTCCATTGGTCACCCCTCTGCCTTCTGGAAAAATCTTCTGGGTCCTTCGCGAGCTCCTTCCTTTTGAACTTGCCGATTCTCCCTCTCCCTCTTACATCCTCACCGCGACCAACCAACCCCCTCTCTTTTCCCCAAAAAAAGAGAGTCCGCTCACAAATGGAAAAACCGAGTGGTTCCACGTATTTCAGGCTTATTCTCATTCTTATTTCCCTTTTCTCATTCACGGCACTTTCCCATATACCACATGCAGAATACGGTTTCCTTCCTATACGTGCCCTATCCCTACTTTATTCTATATTATACTATATACCTATATTCAATATATGTATATACATATATATACTCCACCAAGGCCAGTTATTCCTCTGACACAATACGACCCCTTTTGGTCACTAACCACTATACCTATATACATAGTACATTTATATGTAACATACTACAGTAAAACCTGTCGTCTTTATTAATTTCAAGAATTCGCTACCGGATTATATATATATATATATAATAATTATCTAAGGCTTTCCTATGGTATCAAACAATAATAATAATAATATCGAGAGCTTATCCAATACACTTTTCTGTTGGCATTGGATCCCATATAAGAATCTGGATTTATTAATGGGAATTGGGGATAAATAAGTAAAATGGATATTCCATGGTTTACCCTATCGGAATACGATTCTTAGTGGATCCCTCCCCCCCTCCAGACCATCCCCCTAAACCATCTCCTCGCAGCAATGCCCATTGTCTGCTGCCTACATTTTCCCACAAAGAATGGGAGAAAAGTTCGTTGCCGAAGGGGAGAGTCACTCGAGTCGATCGCCAATTGACTGACGTTATCCGTCCATCTTTCAGATCAGGAAGATTGCTTGGCGACTCAAACGCAGAAGAGGGATTCCTTTTCTTCGTTTTATTCTTTTCTTTTTTTTTCCATCTTCTCTTGATTCTCTTATTTTTTTTTTCTAGCTCGTCCCATAACTCCAATTTCGGTTCTCGCGGTTTTCAATGATTCTCTTATGTATCCTTATGTCCTGTGCTCTTCATCCCCCCTCTCCCTCCCTACACAGCCTCCCCTTCACCCCCATTATAGAAATCTACCCCTTCCCATGTCTTAACAAACGGATCTCTGTTATCCATTGATTTACCAAAGAGCCATGCGCACCCAGTAGCATAGAGTCTCTTTAGTACCCTTATACACTATAGCCTGTAAACTAGTATACTATAGTACGTAAATATATCTATACAACAGATAATCTAATTCCAATCAGATTAATCCCACTTTATCGTACACAATTCAATTGACTATAGTCAGACACGCAAAAGTGACTGATCTCCTTGTTGGATTTTCTGAGAATTACATGGGAAATAAATTTTGAAATCCTGTCGTGAAAATTTTTTTTCAAATCGCAATTCGGAACGCCAGTGTGACAGTGATGGTATACAGCGATCCTTTCTGTTTTGCCGTCTGAATGAATATGAGTGAGAAAGAGAGAGAGGGGGTAAGAGATGGAAAATAATGAGACACACAGTATATGGGTATTTCGCGGCCATTCTCATCTGTCTCATTCTTCGAGGTCTTTTGGGAATCACGAGGCGCTGACTAACACCTGCTTCTGTAGGTGACGCAAAGAATGCTACTCCATTGTTAACCCTCACTCTTTCTCTCTCTCTCTTTGAATCTACCTGTACACCTCCCACTCGGAGGTCAGGTTTCATTGATGCTCCAAAGACGTCCCAAGAAAGCATCCTCCACTCTCTTCACACCAACCTGGCACGTCTAGCTAAGACAGCTATATATATATATATACCAGATACTGTACTATAGATGATATATATATATATACAGTATCGGTAACACCCTCAACATCCGTCGCATTCCAGCATCTCTTGGCAGACTCTTGGGCGCCCTGTATCATCACACTATGGATAGCCAAGGGGTAGGTATATAGCTAGGTAGATACCTACACCGACTAAACGACCCTTAACGTCCATCCCTCTGCACATACCTAACTTCCTGGGATCTACGAACCCTTAAGACACAACCCCCTTCTTCCCCCACTGTCCCCTTTGTCACAGAATCCTCAGTGGCTCTTACAGAGGAGCGATCGCCTGTGTTCATTGAGAAAACTTGGTTACCCGTCTGGTCCAGGGATGCTGGGGTCCAGAGTCACGGAATTCCCAGAGGATCTGCGAGCGAGCAGCTTAGGACGGGAAGTGAATGCAGCCGGGAGAGTAAAAAAAATCCCAAGAATAATTAAAGATCAATTTTGGTACCGAAGAAGAAAAAAATGTGAAAAACATTGAATAAAATTTTCTGTAAAAATTCGAAAAAAAAAATATATTTTCCAAATATTTCAAAAGGAAACGACCACATGGCTCATGCCTCTCGTGTATATTAAACGTGCGAACAATAAATTCGTCTTGCTGTTAATAAATCCCATTGAGTAAAAGAGAGAGAGAGAGAGAGAGAACCGAGAAATTCTGGAGGATCCACAATGGAACTCAAATAAGAGGAGGATAGGAGGAGGCGGCCCCTTTACAGCATTTGTTGTGAAAGCCAGCTTAACTATTGTTACCCTGCTACTGGGATTCTTGCTCACCCTCCCTCCCGCCCCTTATACCCCTCTCCTTCTCCTTCCAAATAATTCTCTCGCACTCTCCTCCAATATATCTATATACACTGTTTCATGAAAACAATCATAATATACATTTTGAATCTGTTACTCATTTTCATTAGGAAATACCATACCCTTCTTACATAACTATATATAGGTATATATATATCAGTTTAGGTAACGCACGTTAAAGTCAGGTATCAGTAATAACACACGGTATACGTATTTCCAAAGTATATACACCCAGTGTAACTTTGCATGACAGTCCCTCTATACACGATTACACATTCTGCCTATTGGCTATATATACATAAAAGGTGACGTCAAAATGGCACACGCTCCAATCGCGACAATTCCAATTGTAAACTGGCAATTGGTAGTTTTCATTGACAAGGGCAAATTCATAGCTATGCAAATGTAACCGGGGCCATACGAACCGTAGCAAAATGTTGGATGAGGGGATGTCAGAGGGGGGGGTGACTTGCTCCGAGTACAATGAGTATACACAGAGTATATACATAGAGGCTGAACTGTACCTAACATCCAGTCAGACATACCTAACCTAACCAGAAACGTATACCAGGTACCTGCCTGATTTGTCTAACATTGGTTTTTGGGCTCCCCCTCGCCCCTTCGTACTGGCAATTATTTCCAAAACCCCTTTCAAATTAAACGACCAATAAATATATATTAATACGAACCTTCTATGAGCTTCCATGGACCGTACGGGATATACCTATGGGTACGCACGCATGTAACATGCACTAGGTCTCATTTTCATGGCTACCATTTAAAATTTTTCATGGGCGTGATTCCGCTCGATTTGTCAGACTGGTAATAGAATTTTAAAATCAATAATCGAACTGTGCTACTACCGTCTGCTATGGGGCTTGATTATGCGCGACTTGTCAATGCATAACCGACTGGCGTTTATTGCTATTGAAAAAAAAAAGGTAACGGGTTGAAGGGTGGCATTTTCTTATACGTTATTATATATGTATATATATGCATACGTGAATATATCCTTCAGTTGGGCAATAAATAATTATTTATTGGTAGGCGTGTTCGGTACGAGACGAGGGATTAAAATTTGAGGGATGCCGATTGATTCGTTAAATGTAATATCTGTCGTTGTTATTATTATTATCATGGGAGTGAGTGACGTAACATTTAAAAAGTGTAACGTTATGCTAATATACGTGGTATTGGGTAACGAGTGTAATGGGACTTCGTGGGAACTTGAAAATCTATAGTGAAAAACAGCTGATGACGTTTTCGGTGACGTCATAGTAGCATCAATGAATTTCCTCAAGATTTTCGTCAATGATGTCAGTTTTGGCCATTCTACGGTATGTGGGTCTAATGGTTCGACCTTATGGTTCTGGTTGTGTGTCTTTTTCTTAGGGTGTCCTGGCTGTAAGTGTTGGCTGGTCCATCAATGGTCTTTGAGGTCGACGGTTAGGGGCAGGGGATGCTGGACGCAGTGCTTTTCGCTTTTGTTGAATTTCCCATAACAAGCCTTGCAACAATGTCAATGTCTTTTTATTTTTCTCTGAGTTTCTCTCTCTCTCTCTCTTGTTTCTCTTGGGCTTGTTCTTCTCTCTTGATTTCCATTACCTCTGGTCTATCTACCCACTCACCTTCTCTATGGTCCATGGCTACGTGGCTACACTGTACTGTGCCTATACAATGCATGTGCTGGGTCCTATTCTTTCTTCCTTTTCTTTATCTTCTTCTTTTTCTTCTTGGTCTTCGTCTTCTGGCGAACTCGTACACGCACAATGCGCGCGCTACGGTGCATCGAATGTCCTCACAGAAATGCCCTTTGTCACCCACAGCTCTTTTCTCTTTCGGCTCCGGCCGAAGGGAAAGGTTTTGCCTTTGTCGTTTGCTTGTCGCGCGCCCGTTCGCCACTCCTACGCGTCCAGCGGACGTAAAAGGACGACGCCGACTGTTGGAGGAAATCGAGGGGAGGTCGAACGTCATTTAAGTTTGGTATGTCACGTGTGGTAACTTTTGAAACAAAAATTTTCTTACAGATCAGTCACGTGGAACAAGGGCAGACCATTTGACGAACGGGTTTAGATCGAGACGCTGTCAGCGACGAGGTTTGATTTGTTTGAGATTTTTGAGATTTCCTATACCCACTGCGAGTGCGAGAAAGACGGAGCTATTGGCACTTAAGTGCGTTAGACAAGGACAGACGTATCGGTCGATCGAATTTGTGACCAGGTGCCTTTGTAAAATTTTTGGACATATGCCTGTTTTTTTTGGTGGATGATTTTGAAATTTTGTGGTTTTTTTTTTGAAAATTTAAAGTGTTTATCGTATCGCTTAAACCTTTTTGAATGTAATAGTTGGGTGATTTTTTTTACAGTAATGCGGAAGACAATTTTTCTGGTGATGCGCACGATGCATTCTCTTAGATTAACGATCCATGATGCAGTTGCGGGATGAGAGTGCACATGCAAAATTCAAAGTGAAGATTCATCGTGAGTAGAGCGATTGGTTATTAACGACCTGATGAATGGGAACCCCAGTCATGTGTGGAAAAGGGAGGAAATGCGTAAATTTGTCAGTGTCTGCGAGAGTGACCACGTGCAATTTTTTACATATGTATATTTTTTTGAATTATTACGTAAAATCTAAAAAAAAATTTTTGCCAAGACTTTACACAGTTTGATAAAATTTCTGAATGGATACTCCAGTCGAATATGGCTCTGGGTATTGAAAATCGAATTCGTATTTAAGTATCGGAGTAAACAACATTTTAATTTAGATCCCTTAGGTGACGTCGGGCGTCGAGCACCAAGGTTGCAGGTAGGCGTCGCTGAATGTTCAAACGTACTGAGATAAGTAAATAGTATTGAAACCGTGCAGAATCAGCGAGTATAATTAATCCGCTTTTTCCCGAAAGTACTGTTTGTCAGGCACTCGGTGGGTCTTGCGAATTACTTTTATTCAATGGTTAACAATGTCGACGTCCCGACGTCGGCGTCGCCCTCGAAAGATCGCGAAGTCGAATTTAAGATACGAATCGAGCGATTGCCGTTGGGCAGAAGAAAATTGGATAAAATAGCGAAAAAAAAATAATCCATTAATACTCGATCTCAAAGATTATTACTAAAATTTTGCAAAATAGCGGATATCAATATTTCTCGTACCGGAAGTAGTTCCAAAAGACAATTTTTAAAACTCTCATGACCAATGACCTTTTTTTGCAATCAAGAAGAATGCAAGATCAGAGTGGTCCAAAGTATTTTTTTGTGAAAAAATTTCTTTTCTGCCTACTCCAAGTTCCATTCTATCGCTAAGGGGTAGTGCCAACCGTACAATCCATTCAAGTTCGCACTGAAGGTTGGCATTGAAGGTGGCACTGCGAAGGTAGCCGCAGGCCGCAATTGTGTCGAGAGCAATTTTACCATCAGGCGCTTTGACACCTTTAAAGTAAACGCCGCGGCGACACTGCGTACCCACAATAGGCAGGATAACGTGCGCGACACACGTGTTTCTGACACTTGTATACTTACCCGAAAGGGAAGGTGGAGTAGGAAGAGTTGCCAACCTTACTCGACAATTTCCAGGACCTTTCACTCAGCCCAGACCACACGTTCTAGAAGCCATAAGGAAATTTACGGATCCTCCTAGTGACGTCTGTCTGGCACTTGATTATATCTGAGGTAACCTAACCTAACCTAAAAGATAAATGCACCATAGGATTTTCCCATTAACCAAACCGGGTAAGAGTAACGATTTTTTTTTCTTTCTCACGCAACCAAATTGATAGCAAAATTTTAAAGTACGATACGAAGGTAGTTTCCATTATTGTAATTCGATCTTATATCCAGTGACGCGTATATGTAAATCAGCCATATTGAATTTTCGTATTCGATTGGCATATCCGTTACAGTTCGAAAATCGTCAACGACAATGGAAACGAAATTTGGACGAACGGTTGCTGCGGGGATGCTGGATGATTTTTTTTTTTCAAGAAGGCGACCAAGCCTACAGCTGTCAATCAATTGACGTATGCAAAAATAATATTTTTCAAAAGTTTACCAAGCCAAATTTCTTTTTGAGGATCGTAACCACTGGGTGGTTCTAGAAGGTGTCCTATACATAGGAGTCCATTGAGGAAGGTGTTTCAGGTGTGACGACTTCGAGAAGCGTGACGAGATCCGTTACGGTTCTCGAACGAAAATGGCCGTCGCGCCTAAAACATCATTCCCCGTGGTAAAGGACGAAATTTTAAGTATATACATAACATAGAAGGCAGCCTTAAGGACGCGATCCTCCCTGTACAAGGGTAAATCGAACACCGGCTATCCGCCATTGTGTACCGTTAAACGCTTTTCATTGTGATCCACGCGTGTTACAAATTTCCGCCATTGCTGTTCGCTCGATGGGAATAAGCCCATCTCTTTAATTAGTATTGTATCGAATTCGTATTTCAATTCAAGCCAGGATCGAGGATTGCCATTCAGATTGGGATCAAGGATCGGTATTGGGACTGATCCGCCATCTTGGGTATGGGTATATATGCATATATCGATGCCACGTATATCTTGCATTACAAGAGAATATTCTAGCCGGAAATTCGATTGTTAAATTATCGTAAGGCAGTTTCACAATAATAAGGCACCCCTATACCCCTTATTTATGTACGAATTCAACGATCCCGTATGACGTAACACCGTTTCTCTCGGGACAAATTACTTTTCTAGGATTTTACCTCAGTGCGCATGCGCGGCCGTTAGACGCGTCTGTAGACACTCACGAATTTAAATATAAACCTAGCACAATCCCTGCAATCACTTCCGCCATCTTTCTTATCCGGTTAAGTGGTCGAGGAGACACGTTCACGGCTATACTCGTAAATTCGGACTACAGGGGATGAAACCCCTTTAAGCTTGCTCGAAGGGAAGTGCGAGAAAGTTCCATGCGCGTAACAGTAACCGACGCCATAATGAATCGAGAAGTTGATTACTTCACACTGGTCCTTGGTTTGCTTCGTAGCTCGATGACGTCACGATGTAATTCGAACACGACGCGATTATCATTCGAGAATGAACGTTAAATCTGCTAATAATAATAATAAGAATAATACTGTCTAACGTAACACGATATGTTACGATGTACGTATAATTGCATTGTATATAGATATACATATCATTGCACGGTGGTCGCCACTCGTTTACTTACGAGTTGAGCCAATAGATGGACAGTCGAACACAAATCCCGTTACATCGGGCTAACAAGATGGACGCGCCTCCGCGTCCGCGTGCGCGCGCCACCTGGCTATTGTGAAATGAAATTCTGACGTCGTACCAGTCCCGAATCAAAGGAATTTAAGTTTGAACGACTTGGGTGGCGTGATCCCAAGTACATTAGCAGCTATCATTGCCATATGAGATCCGATCAAAATGGTTCCTCTATCGTGACGTATCTGACACGTCTCACACGTCAAACTAACCCTGCGACTAACGCGTAACTCCAAATCGGACCTCAGGAGAGACTACGTATGTATATATACTATATATGTATATATCTCCCTCTATGGCTTCGTATCTAACCTAACCTTACCTTCTGATTATCCCTCCTCTTTTTTATCTTCATCGCGTCCCTGCACATGTCTCCTGGAATCGAGTCAAAACTTTGTTCCGTCGCATGGCTAACAAGTGCGCCAACTCGACGACGCCCACCGACGTCACCGTCGACGTCGTGCACCTGCAAGCCCACCACCCAGGACTTATAAGACCGTAATAACATATGGCAATAAATCTCTCAGGCAACACTCCTCGCACTGTGCACGCTGACTGCTATTATTTATGAGCATTCGTTAACAGGCGCAAAGACTGAGGTCTTCAAACCTGCTGGCAACACCTAGTCGATAACGATTAGCTGCATGTGCATGGACAAAAATTTTTTCTGAAATTAAATTCACGTGCATCTGCAAGGGATGCACCGCATGTGCAGAAGGTAGGTCAGAGGTCAGTGTCTAAAATAAAAACATATGTGTCATTCGTAGACATTCGTTGGTCGCTCACGTGTGAACTCACACTAATATCCATTCTGACAATGCCGCGAAAGTAGCGTCACGACGTCGAGGGACGGCATTACTCGACGCACAGTAGTTACAGACGTCGTTTATGCGGACTTTTTTTTCTTTGCCACGACGTCGACATGGACGCGTGAAAAAGCGTCATTGAGTGATAAAAAATAAATAAGAGAGAGGAGAGATTACTCTCTTTACTCTTTCTACCGGCAGCTTCCAAAAGCGACACTCTCATACACAGAGATACGTAACTAACGCTGGGACGTTGGGCGTCGGTATTGGATGACTTTAGGAACGCGCGGAATCTACATAATTACTATACGGCATTATGGCATTACCGCATTACGATGTATATAGGGAATGGATGCACTGTGTAGCAGGCGGTTTGCCGTTCTCTGCTACTGAAAATATATTCTCTCTCTCTCCTTCTCATTATCTTCATCTCTCTTTCTCTCGCGCACTAAAATCCCACGTAATATCCTCGTCCTGTATAAACCGGAGCCACACACCTCCTGTGAATATTGCGAATAACATTTGGGTTTTGTATTTCGTCTGCTGCACATAGGAACTGGTCCATACAGCATCCCATACACATACAGTACGTATCCATTCGCTTTCTTCGTACGCCCTCAAACCAACCTTCTATCCACATCCTACCTATACCCATCCACCCATCCACCCATCTACCCATCCATCCATCCATCCATCTATCCATCCATCCATCCATATATATCCAGCAACAGAGAAATCTGGCATCGCACTGAGAAGTCGAGATAAATTTCCAAGCCAGGCTTTTCTATACCGGATCCCGTGTGCTTCCGAATGACGCTTTTCCATCGGGCGACTCTCTGCCCTCGCGGATATACAGCCCCATTCCATAGGCTATTATATAACACACCTTTATCTTTGAAAATTCATAATTAGACAGAGCGCAGACGCGTCGGCCGTATCTCAGCAATGCAGCATCATCTGAATAATAATTATCCTTTTTTTTCTCGTCACCCGTTACTGTTTTAGATTCAACAAAAAATATCGTTCCGCTACTCATGAAAACCAGCACTATGGTTTCAGGCTACGATTATTTTCATTTACTATTATATACACCCCCTCACCCTCTAACCTCACCAAGCGAACCAATGAAATTTCAAGGCGGATTTCCAAGACGCGACGTATACCTCATACAAATCTACACACAGTATACAGTCTAATAGCAATGCTCACTGTAAGTAAAATTCAACCACGCTATCCAGGCACTGTCGTATTTTCATAGTGGCAGGATCGACGGGTCACGGACAGGAGAAGGGAAGGGATAGTCCAGGGGTGAAAAGGGGGTTGAAAAAAAAAACCGATCCAGACTGAATAAAGAGGAGAGTAGCCCATGACTATTAATTTTTCTTGGCATTCGTGACGCAACTGTCCGACACCATATGCATTAACGCTTTCGGACATCGGATATACTGTACTTTTTACATACTGCCCACCCTGTATATATGTATATGCGAACTACGCGTGTAGTTTTCTCACTCCCTTACCTTCTCTTACCTTATGGATTCTCGTCCCTCCCCTCTCCTCCGCCCCTCCAACCCCTCTCTAAGATTGATAGGATTCCACTGGTAGCTACGGTAATGGATAGCCCGTGTCCGAATTTACCAATACCTCACGGACCCTGCTTGGCTATACCTTCTAATGGAATTCTCAATTGTGCTTCTTATCAATGGATTTCCCGTGTTGAGTGCGGCCCGTCTCCCTATAATGCGCCGACCTATTACTGCCGACGCTTTCGCGGCGGCCTGACGAGCCTCGTTGAATCTGGAGATAACTTATTCTTTGCTCATCTCATTGACACTCTGCTCCGCTGTACTTGGATACTCGCCCTAATCGTGTATGCTGGTAAGACTGACATGTAAAAATATATATGATACAAGGGGTGTACGAATTTTACGTACACTAATTTTTAGGCGGTGCTCAGTATAAAAAAAAGAAAAAAAATTTTTTCGAAAAATTAATTCGATTTTATGGTTCGTCGCTACAGGGTGAAAGAGAAAAAAGAAATCGTGTAAATCACCTCGACCGAGCGAACTTATGGCTTCCCGCTCATTGTGAACGCGGCAGCCTCTTGTCAACGTAATAAATCCCATTTGGACGGGCGTTAGCGGGTTTTCATGTAGCCGCCATTTATTTACCTTAAGAATCCGTCATAGAGGGTGGCAGGTATCTCCTTTTCTTTGTAGACACCATTCATCCGTCTATAATACGTATGGGGTTAACAGATACCCCATAATAATAACAATTATCAGTAAATGTCCTCGTAACAATTGGCAACAATCTCAATCGTGAAAATTGTCGTTGATCCACGTAAAAGCACTAATTGAAAATCCACCAACAATAAGGCCCATTACGGTTATCCACAATGCAACTACATCGAGGCACTCAGGCCCAAGCTGATCCACTCGGCTAGGAGTAAATGATGATTCCAGTCTGTATCGCCTCTGTGCATATGGTTCGAGGCAACCGGAGCAAAGGGGATGAAAGGGGTAAATCGAATGGGACAAGCGGCGTTCCACTGGGTGCCACAACAGATTAATGTTATTTCAATGGGTCCGACTATCGCCATAACTGACCCCGATTTGCATGATAATCAAGTGAAAATCGCGGGAACCAAGAAGAGCCCCAGTGAACGCGATACGTGTATAAGTGACGTATACACGTGTGTATAGGTAAGGTTAGGTAAGGTTAGGTAAGGTAACGTACGACCGTAGTCAGTTTGGAAAGGCGCCAGAGCATGCCGTGGGCCGGTTTTGGCTTTTCTGTCAGGCCCAATCGGGATTAAGATTGTCCTGTAGGATATAGCCGTGCTATGAAATTGCATGGGTCTGAAATTTACTCGTTTGTAAACCGGGCATTAACAATAGGGAGATGCTGGAACTGGGTATAGGTATAAGATATAGAGATATAAAGTATATACGTATATATAGCATAAACGCTGTAATATATAGGGTGTCTATAAATTATCGTTTAACAAAACAGTACCGTGTCTAAGGGTATGTATGTTTGGTATTAAAATATATTTATGAAATTTATAATTAATGGTATCCTTTGTACATGGACATCCTATATATGTACCACGTGCTATGGTATATTGACACAAGCGAAATCTGTCACTTAGAATGTTCCAGCACCTACTGGAGCCACTTGGCTAAAGCGAAGACGAAGAAGCGAAGGTCCGAAGGGTAAGAGGCTAATTTCGGTAGGTAAATACGATAATAAAAGGACGTCAAGGAAGAGCATCCCAGACGATAAAAGCACTCACCGAGTATAGATACACGGTGGCGGGAAGCTAGAAAGGAGATAACTCAACTGAAGATGGAAGCTGTGCTGGACCGTGTTAGGAGTGAAGGTCCTTTCAATTGGTATATCTATATAGTGGGTTATCCGAGCAAGAGATTTTCGAAGGGTCCCTCCTGTCATTAGCAGAAGATCCTTTCATCTTATTGACAAGGACGCCATTTTCTTTTCAGTCGCATAATACGTCACGTGAATTAGTGTACTCCGGTGTCTGGATTATGTCAAAGAAGTAAATCCGATTATCCAAACGGTCCAGCTACTCGTATTTTACGGGCAAACGTACCGCGGGACGTCCAATGGACGTCCGAAGGACATTCCTATCCCAGACGCGTGTTAAAGCCTCGTACGAGCCCGTAGATACACCGTTTCACGTGGTACAGCATACTTTATTTCTACATGTCCTTTATACGTCCACATGTGCATAACGTGTTTGCCGTCAATGTCCCCGGTGTGTACATTACAGCAAAGGCATTCGCGTCGGGGAGTTTAACGCTCGCCATACGTTTGACAATGCCTTATGGACACTATGGGCATTGTGAACGGTACTGAATATGTACCCGATGCATCAAAGAGTTAAGACCGAACGGGCAGCAGCACTGGGACCACAAGGTACCCCAAGAGAATGAAGTCTCTAATTCAAATACGTTTTTAACCGTTGCCAAGAGCATCCCTTATCCGACCCTTAAGGCATACCCACATGGACATTATATAGGACACAGTGTCAATGACCATTGAGATCATCCTGGCACCGATAATCACCATACAAAATCATCATCCATCCATTAAAGTGGTAGCTGCTTATAAGTGTACCCAAAGGTTTCCACGTGGATGGATGACTGGATTATCCAAATGGTTTACTAGACCAGGCTCCTTCCTCGAGTCTGGTCCAGAGGGCGCGAGCAAGGTGATGCTGCGGTCGTATCTCAGCAGGAGGTACTTGGCCAGGACCAGGTCGGCACCAGGCTGTCTGCCACTGTACTGGGTCCACAGGAACACGCCAGGTTAAGCAGCCCCAAGTGTATCGAGGACCCTGAAGAGAGCAATGGCGCGGGAGATCAGACTTGCGTCTATACTATTTATACCTGGACATGCCTGGGTTATGCCCATGGTCCTGTATAACGCGCTCAAATATAATATGGAAGCTTTCGAACTGGCTTCTATGCCGTATGGATAACGCTATAGGTATATGTATGCCAGCGCCATTCTTCCCCCACCCGACCACTTCGAAAAGAACATAACCTCTTCAGAGTTATAGACCTCAGGGGGAGCACGTATAAAAATAGAAAACCCTACCGGGAACCTGTCCAACTGCATATTATCTCGGGCATCGGAATGCTCCACGTGCAAGACCAGTGATAGCTATACAGACTTCATATCTATAGACGTTACTATGGCAACTAGCACTATATTGATATATTTACTGGCTATCAGATCCATTGGGATACACGTGCGATATAGGATCTAGCAGTTGGATCTATCGGTTACATAACCTGTAGGTACGGAGCATGTAGAAAAAATTGATCCAGATATCATTGATGATACTAGGTATTTCATGACTGTCTCTCTCGCACTTATGACAATACCCAAGAAAATTGCCAAGGTCTCAACCCGTAATGGCTGATTCAGCAAAATCGTTTGCCGTGCATTAACGACGCGAGTGATCGACAGTTTTCAGGAAGCATTGTGCGAAATTCTTCACGGCTCTTCGGTCCAGGAGGGTACCCACCTCCCCTGCGTCTTCCGCCACCCCCACTCCTGGACCATTCTCAGACCGGTGTCCTCTTCTCTCACTCTGGGGATCCCGTGTACCCAGGTCTGGACCTCTTTCTCTCTCCTGTACTCTCTCACAGTCAGACTCCTCTTCTGACCAGTCCCAAACCGTCCTGGCAGGTCAAACGAAAATTGTTACCGCCACATCCTGTGCTTTAAGGATGCTCGCTCGACCGAGAGATATTACACGTTTTGAAAATAGTGCCTTCACGCATCTTCCATGTGCAAGGGTGGGTCTTTGAATTTTGAAAAAAATTCATAATGCGGTATGATGCACCCTGCGGAAACGGGATAAACATTAACAATTGACAGTGGGTCCTAGACTGCCAACCGGAGCCACGCATCCTGGAGCAGGTTTACTAGCTTCTCTAAAAAGGTCTTTTTCCTTTTATCCTACTCCAATCCTTAGTACAGGAACTCTTTCGGTGGTTGCCCCTGATCATCACTTTGCGGAACGCTGAAATAACGAAAATATTAATATCTGTTATTTTTATTTTAAAAAAAAATCTCAAATATTTCAAACCCAACTAACAACCTGATCCTTATTCCGGGCAGGCATTGATGGTTGGAATTTTTTAACTAGAAAAAAAAAATAACCAGATCCTATCCAGCCTGGATCAGGATCATCGGAAGTAGCATATACGTGTCCTACAATGACTACAGAGCCGTACAGGATAATGTACAGGACTTGTATAGATCCTATCAAGATATATATGTATATACAAGTAACCCTTTCTTGCTTCCTTCCTTTCCTGATCTTCTTAGCCGGTTAACCGAACAGGGTGTTCGGCTACACTCTCTCCTCTCTCTCTCTCTCTCTCTCCCTTACCAATTCTTTTCTGAAAGAACCTCTACCTACGCGTACCTAACCTCTCGACCGATCACGCTTGGCTGATCCCTGCCGTGTAGAAGCGATTCACGAAAGTATCGTGTATCGAGACAAAAAAAAAATTGATTCATACAGTGTACCCGGCATTATTGTTGTCCCACGTGTATGGTATAATATTATCGGTATCCAAGGCCTCTCGATTCAGGCTCATTCACAGGAGATCGTTAGGCTCACCTAACCTATAAGTACGAAGATCAGGCCCCTGTGTATTTGAAATGAAAATTAAATTATTATTATGTATATTATTATTATAAACTGTAACCGATCGGTAATGGGAGTTTGTTAAGATTGAAAATTTTTTTTTTTTTGAAAAATCTTTTTTATCGGTATTCGACGGGAAGATGAAAGATAGTGAAAATCAAGAGACGGACGAGACAGGGAGAAAGGAAGACATTACTAAAGAGAGGAGAACGGCACTCTGAACTTTCACACAAAAGGATCTCTTTCACTGTCCCATGATATTCTTTTGTGTATCGATTCTTTGGACGGCATTGTGATCGAACGTGTTTGATAGGGAGCCGATCGATTTGAATTCGATTCTTTGTACCTATGGCAGTTTTGTCATGTTGTTTTTGTTATACACGTGTTGAATATTTTTTTTGTTTATAAAATAAGAAATTGGTATGAAAATTCTCTGCCTGTGTATTTTGATATTTAGATGTTTTTTTTTTCTTTTTTTGTTAATGTACTATACAGATCTTTTCAGTGTGAATTCTGGTCGACGCTTTCTACCAGCCAAAGGAATCCCGAATGAATGGCATTGTACAGCTATAGAAGTGGAACCAACATGCTTGCCGTGAAAAAGGACAATATACATAATTCAAAGTTAGACGGACGCCAAAAATGCGTGGCCTTCCATTGTCCACGAGGTACTGTGATCCTTTTACGTTTTTACGTTTACCTATATAAAGAGGGGAATCCCATGGTGTCCCCATAGACAGGGAATAGAACGCACGGGGGTGTTGCGAGTAACACTAGAAGCATTGTTCGCCGGAAGGAGTAACCTTTTTTCTCCCTTATTCCGTGCAAACGAAGCAAGTCGACCATTAGTCTGAATTTCTGTAAATACAAAAAAAAAAGTGAGAACCAAAAAAAAAATTTTCTCAAAAAAAAATTGTTCTTCCTGCACCTGCCTTATCTGCATAAATGATAAACCGTAAAGAATCGTACGACGACCAATTCCATTTTCCCACATGACCGCCAGAGGAACAAAAAAACCGGAATAGCCGGAATAGTAACCGTTCTATAAAACGAAAAAAAAGATACTCTCCGAGCATGTATCGGGGGTGGAGTCGCCCTGCGGGGTGCCAAGAATTTTTGAGATGGCCTTCGTTACGTTTCTTTGCTTTGGGCGGAAAGCGTTTTACGAAGGGTGGGTTATGGGTATAAGGTTCCTAGAGTTGCTTTGGTAAGTCTCCGAGATAGGGGATGGACAGTGGTCCGGGGTGAGAGGAGGGATGCTGTCCCGACCAGACAGACTGGCACCAGCATTACCATAGGCGTGGAGAGGAAAAAAATTTTTTTCAAAAATTTTTCAAAAATCCCTATACCACATCCACCAACCTAATAGTCCACAATCGTTATGTAGGTGACAAACAAAAATGTCTATAGGAAACTGGACCGACAGCTGTGGACACTCCCAGCTCTAGTTCATCGCTACAACCAATTATTGGTATACCGTAACAATTGCCTAACAGTAGCAACGTAATCGTACGTGACCGTAATACGACGCGACCGCGAACGCGTAATGTAATTACGTTGAGAAGAGGCGCGGAAGGCAGTTTCTGCCATAATGGTCCAATTGTCCGACAGAATAATGTCACAATGGCGGATTCATTGCTGTTAACAACGACTGTCCAAATACGTCGGGCAGACCGCAAAAGCGAACAATGACCAGAGCTGTTCGAATCAGATTCTCTTTTTATGCTCTAGCGTGCATCGTTTATCAGCATCATCCCCGAGTCAAGTCTGTTATTACCTATCTCTCCCTTTTTCATCTCTCCTCACAGCCTCCCACCTGTTATTTATCATGGTAAATAATCAAAATACAAGCTTAGAAATATTATCATGAAACTTTACATAACGGCCATTTTCTTTTGATTGTCATACATGTAATCAATTCTACTGTCATGACTTATTAAATTGAATCGCTGTTATCTTTTCTCTTTTTTCACACTTCGTTTTCTCTTAGTCAAGATCCATAGACTTGATATACATATTTATACGTATGTATGTATATATGGCTTTCTAATAACGTTCTCTTATACTTATAAGCACTTTCGGCCCTTTATTCCCATTATGGTCGCGTTTATGAGTTC
Organism: Calameuta haemorrhoidalis; assembly: GCA_031763665.1. Classification (NCBI taxonomy): domain Eukaryota; kingdom Metazoa; phylum Arthropoda; class Insecta; order Hymenoptera; family Cephidae; genus Calameuta; species Calameuta haemorrhoidalis. The sequence continues at coordinate 39,850 of JARPRH010000145.1, read as the reverse complement.
TCATTGCGTCCATAATTCTCGTAATATCTGCCTATCGAGATGAACGGGACGCGATAGGTTCGCGTAGCACAAAACCTCAGCGATTCGGCCTGGCATAGGTGAACATAATTATTTCCTTTGAATTTCACGACAATACCAGCCAGCAGTCATTGAAATCGAGTACCCGGCACTTATAAGCTTCCACGGTAGATGCACACGTGTACTTATACGTGTATATATATATATATATACACAGTAAAAATATACCCACACCTTATCCAAGTGTACATAATGTACTCTAGCTGGCACGTATCCAGTCTACTTGCTGGAGCGATACGTAAATTAATTGTGCCAGATCGATATTGAGAAAATGAAGATTTATCTGAAAAAAAGAAATAAGGAAATATATTATTTAAAAAAAATCAAGAGACTACGTCTGTGTATAAATAAAGTGAGATCAAAAATGATATAAATAGTCAAGATAACGAAAGAAAGAGCCAAATGGTCCTTATCTAACCTATACACGTTACTCAAGCCTTTAGCTTTTATTCGGTATTATTAAAGGCTAGTCCACAGCACTTGGTGTTATGCATATATACCTACTCGAATACTGTTGTACTAATAAGTGGAGACTTAATTTTTGATGAGAATGACGCTTTATTATATTAGCAGGAGCGTTGCGTGGAACGGCGTGCCAACCGAATAGAAATCAAAACGGCTTTGTCCATATATTCCATAGGGTCTCTCTCTTGACTTAGGAAGAGAGAAAGAGAGCGAGAGAGAGAGGATTCTGGTGCGTGTAGAGAGAGAGAGAGCCTTCCAAGCTCCCCTCCCAGATACTCGACCATTTTGTTATACCCATTCGCATTCAGATCCCAATCTTAATAACATTTTCTGTACCTCCAGGTCGTTCGAAAGCAACGGGATCTCAAGGAGCGGAGTTACCACGTACACAGTATAGCACCAGGAGTACCAGCACAGCCTACGTATATGAAGAATATTTGATTCGAAACCGAAGTACCCAACTACTTGAGTCAGAAACTGGAGTCGACTTGAGAGTCAATGGAAATCAGTCGTACCAATAGAGGGCATTATTATACTACGGGCCCAGAATGAAGAGAGAGAGAGAGACAGAGGGAGAGAGGAGTGTATTGGCGTAAGTAAAGAAATACAAGACTTAAAGAAACGTTTTGTACAGTTTATACCTTTGAGGGGCCTCACGGTTTCTGGGAAGTCAATCCTGGTCCTCACGACGTCCACGTCCGCCATTCTCTCTTTCATTCTCAGGGTTCATCCAGAATTTACGACCCCGTAGGACCCCGTAGGTCCCAACCTTTAAGGATATTGCGTGCGCGTGCGTGCTCTTGGTCACTTCGACGAATTCTCTATACTCTCGAACGGGGCCCCATCCTGAACTGTTCTTATTGTGGGCCTTATTCTCTACTATGGAAGAGACTTGCTCGTTGGGACTGCCCTAATGCTCACCAACCTGACCGGCATCTTCTACTTGGTCTTCGGGGTCCTAGGAATTTACTTACGTCTCACGCTGACTTCTGCTACCGCTGACTCCTTCCTTCTAAGGTGGGGGGCCCAATTCCATGCGGGGTGGCTGAGCTTGTCTGTCCGCCCCCCTACCTCCCCTGTACCACCAGACTGCTTGGCACCATGGGACAATGGAATCTCCGGACGCAGACACCATAAAAACTACCACCGAAAACCTGTATGGGTGACCATTATAGTTACAACTTCTTCGTAGATCAGAAACCCTTGAGAATAATAATAACTACAATGGCTACCACCGTAGGATTACGGTTCCGCCATAGAACAAGTGTTGGAATTATGGCGTTGAAACTTTACTGGTGTTTCTTTGAAAATACGAAAAAAGATCCTTCATCCCTCGCGATCAATTCTTGATTCTTTGCCTTTCTCGATTTTCTTCCATGGAGGTTCGTTTCGTGCGCAGGAAGTGACCGTGCAAATAATTCCGAAGACAATACCCGGCTTCGGAGTTTCGGAGTCTTTCCGAAAGATAATGTCCTGGAGGTTGGATGAAGATGGCGAAAAAGAAGAAGAAGACGAAGATGAAGAATAAGAAGGAAGAACCTGGAGAAAAATAGGCACGTTTTAATTTTCGTATTGTGGGCCCCACGTTTGGGGCCCTACAAAGAAATTCCCACGAGCAGCCGATGAGTTGGCAGAAATAACAAAAACATAGCGTTCTCCACCTTGTATAGAAGAAGTCTGCGTGCGTGAGTGCGCTCTCTCTCTCTCTCTCTTTCGCTCTCTCTCTCTCTCATGCTCACTGCCCTCTCCGCGTTAGCTTTCGAAGTGCGCTTTTGTGTCGAGCGAAATGATTCTATTGTACAAAGGAAATGCGAGAGAGTCGAAGAGCACGTGGTCCAAAATTGGCGGGATGAATGCAGTAAGCGTTGCGACTAATGAAAAAGAGATGAAAAAAAAAGGTAAAAATTAAACAAACAAAACAACAGCATCAACCACGTCATAAGTCACTGGGTATATACCTATACGTTATTCACTAGATGACCATGGACCGCCATCTTGCAGGTAACCATATTTGATCCAGCATACAAAATAGACACAATACCAGTAGGATGGTTGAGCCACAGGTACTGTAGCCGCAGCATCCACTGACTTCGGTATGCATTAACATAGGATCAAAATATGTAATCCCAGACATCGCTGGCAGCCATCTGATATGTTCATTATATGCGAACGCATATAGAAGCGTAGGCCGGCAAGACTTTTGTTGCGTCCTGTAGATGTAAAAAAGGAACATCGCGGTTACCACCTCACTGGAAGATTGTCCTTAAGGTAGATATTACGATTAGAGTATAAGAACGATATATACATATACGTATACACATTGAGTCCTTAGTGAGTTACTATAATATAATAAGTCAGCCACAAAGTACGTACGACAGATGGCAGCAGTGATGCTTTTAAATTATATGAATTAAAATGTCACTCTATGTACTCTGTGTGATACAGGCATAAATATATTCATACATTTTAGATTCGTGTACTTGGCATACCGCGTACATCCTTATGCTCCATTCACAGTCTGGCAAAGCACAGAGTACGGTTCACACGACCATCTCATTTAGATCTAAGATGGTCCATGCAGACCAGGAAGAAAACTCTATTTCCGCACAACAATCGAAGCTATTTCTTAATTTGTTCTATGAATGGCGGCTTCGTAACGGTTGGCGTGTATTACAATAGTCAGCCATTGCTCTAGGTACTGTAAACAAGAATGGTACGTATCTACGATTCTCAGTAGACTGTAAGCTCCATAGACTATGAGGATGACGAGGTAGAGGATGGTAACAATGTTCCAGATATCAATTGGTCGCCGTTGGATGTCTTGGATGGCCACTTTTGGTTCCTGGGGTTTTCTCTCTTCGTGTTGGTACCCAGGGTACAGTAGCACCGGATGTCTGACATTCTTCGTCGCGTTCCTGGTTGATATTCCCCGGGTGCTGAAATGAATATATTTTTTTTTAGATATTTGGTAACCAGGATGACCTTGGTCACTGGAGGATGATACCTGATCTTGCAAGATTCATCCAAGCCTTCTGAATGGATCGGCTGAAGACGTTGGGAACCTTCATACGGTTCTGTTGGTGGTTCGATATCACAGGACCCAGGTGGCATACTCGTATTTGTATTCGGTAAGAGGTTTCTCATTTTTTGATGCTGTTGGTAGGAGAGCTACGAGATCCACTGCACGCCCACCTTACGCCAGATAGGATCTTCCGCCGAAGACCCCCGTCGGGTTGCACCAACCGCCACCTGGAGCGTTTACCAAGAGAGTCAAGAAGCAAGAGAGAAACGAAGCGAGGTATCACCGAAGTAAAATAAGAATAAAGGAGCGAGAGGAAAGTATGAAAATAGAATTAAAAAGTATAAACCCATAGAAAAGACATACAAGTCCCATAAGAGACAAAAAGGAAGTTCTCTAATGACTTGGAAAACTACCTTACTTCATGGCAGGCTAATAGAACCGCCAGAAATGAATATACAGCCGCGTAGAAGACACGTGCATCGTACATTATATATATATGAGGGTAGCCATGTACCTGGTGACAAAGAAAAAAAAAAAAGTCCCATCCTGAAAAATCGATCCGGCACGATCAGGCGCATTAGAGGAAAAGAGGAGACAATTCTCTGGCGAAATGCAAGTCTGCACTGTCAGTCCTTGGGGTTGGATGGGGAGGAAGTGTAATAAGAGAAGTAGTAAAAAAAACACAGGTACCCATGCCTAGGTATAGAAAGGTAGGTAGAGGTTAGGCTAAGGGCCATTGCGACAATGGCCATCTTGGAACGATCGTCACGGCTCCCATTCTAATTGTAGGACGTGTGACAATGGGGAAAATGACACGGGCGTGTTTCGATGCGCCCCCTGGTTTTGCCTCTAATGGGTTTTGTATTCCGTCGATTAACGTCGCGGATGACATTCATGAGCCGGGGACGACTTTCCACCCTGAGGAATGGGTCCTCGTCGCCTGGCAATCCTTACGAATATTCATGTCCTTCCCTTGCTGGATGCTTGTGCGGGATAGACGTCCTATGCCTGCCGGTGTCCTGAGAAAGAAAAACTGTCAGTGTTCTGTTGGTAAGACTGAAAACTGGTTCTCAACCCTTATTATGTGTCTAGTAGGCTAAAGTACAGGACTTATGTCTTGGCACTTTACATAGGTGGGTATATGGGGTGACCATGGCGATGCTGATGCTGGTCCTGATCCCGATGGTCCTCGCTGCTACTGGGCTGGACCCACGGAACTGCACAATAAGAATTAAGTTTCATAACCGGGGAGGGACAATGTACCGAAATTGCGTTACAAACGAGGGTCTGGATTTATACCACGTCAAACCGTCCTGAACCTGGGGACATGTGTTTCCAACTTGTTAGAAGGGAATAATTACCTTTTGTAGGTAGAGAAGGAGAAAAGGAAAGACTGGGGAGAAATAATACGCTGGAGAGATTCGTGATGGGTCCTTACAGGGGGATGAATAATAAAAAAGATTTGTAAGAGGTTTTTCCAGATTTATCTTTTTTTTTTTATTTTATTAATGACACTTTAAAAATTCTATTTTACTTTTACGAGATTTTTATCTGTGGGAATAATTGTGTAATTATTGATCTTTCTTTGGTTGCGCAATGGGGTAGCTACCCTCGATTGCCCATAAGATTGTCAGTATGAGGCTAATACCAGCCAATAGTAATTGTGGCGACGGCGGTGACGCCCGGCAAAGCCTGTGAAAGCGATCGGGGGACACTTGTGACGCATCTGCACCGATCATCCCAGCGACAGAGGGGGTTCCCCTCCAGGGTGGGTTTAGGTATAGAGTCTCATCCCCCTTCTGTAAGGGAATAGAAGCCACGGGAGCAATGAATGACATAATTGAATTTCACGCGACAGTGAACTATGCTGGGCTGTTGTGCGTAAGCCAACCCAGAGCCAAAACCCCAGCGTGCAATTTTCAAGAGAAAATTCCATAACGTCCTCGCGACCCAAAAAAAAAGTCAAAAATAGGGGTGGAGGTTCGGAGGAAAAGAAAAAGGAAATAAAAAGAAGTACAGGGAATTTTAACAACAAAAAAAACCCCAAGGAAAAGGGCGCGCGCATACCGAAAATAGAAATGTGACCAAAGGGTAAAAATAAGGGTAGGTAAAAACCTCCCTTACGTCCCCCCATACATACACTGACTTTCCTTACCCAACTTTCTCTCTCCCTCTCGATACCATTTCATCCCCCAATCTAAAGAGTAGTTCGTACAACGGATTCCGCCCTGACCAAGTAGCCGCTAAATCCATTCAAAATTTTTCACCCCTAACGTCATACTACCTCTAGTACATTACCCTCCTTTTACCACCCTTACACCACTGCCTATACCGTACCAACTCGACGAACATGTAACGCACCCCTTTTTTGACCAGTCTCGCACAACAATCTCCGGCTGAAACTAAAACTGGGAATTACCATGAGAATGCCTAGATTAGGGGAGGGTGTGGCTGCATACGAGTACACGCATTCACGTATGTACAACTGGGTATGCATTATTTAAAAAAAAATTTTTTTTTTTCAAAATTTCTACCAAAATCACAAAGTATTGGGTGCTTGCACTCGTCCCTCACTTACCCCAAGAATAATAATTTTCTCATATAATTTATTCGACACCAACGACCCATCCAGGTCTGACAACCTCGAGTCAAGAAAATTATACGCGGTACCCGGAATAAGATCCAAAATATATATATATATATATCATGCATGTACTACAAGCTCAAAAATAAAGAGGGTTCGCGTGCCGCTCTTACCGTACGAATTTATTTCCTTCTAAGCGTCAGCAGTAATAGTACCTGTCACCGGCACGCGATTTGCATGTCTTCTTAACCTCGAGTGCTTCTCGAACAGTGATACCTGCGACGGAAGCCTGAAGCCTCGAAGCCCAAGCGCCAAACTCGTGCCGCGAATCCATCTTTAGGGGGAGCCCGTAAGGTATTAAAGCCAAATGCTAATTTTCATTTGCGCCCATACCCATGGGGTGGAAGTGACTCTGATCAAGGGGTGGATCGAGGGAAAACATTTCTAAGCGATTTATATTATCCTCCTGATGATATTCCGTGTAAGGACACTTCAGTGAAGATCGGGATTTAAAGAATTGCCTAGGGAATTATTTTTTCACCCTGTATAGTGACGGGGGCTTTATTATTATTATTAATTTTTTTTTATTACAATTTAATACAAATATTCGTTACAGGATGCGCGTTTTTCTAGATATTTTATTTCTAAGCAAGCAAAGCTGGATAATAATAATAATAATAACAACAATAATGTGCCAAAGAGATTTTTTTTCCCCCACACAATGGACGCCCAAGAAAAATAGATTTGGGGGCTCGCGATATTGGACAATGGTAAGGATCCAAGTGGCTACATGTTGCACTGCTTGTGTACAAATGGCCGGATGTGTGTTCAATGGATCGAAAGGAGTTGCCGGTCGATCGACCTTGAAAAATATTTCCTTCCTATAATACTACTCGGTGCACGATACACATAAGGGGGATGGGATAAAGAAGATTTTTCCATGCATGTATTATAATGGTATTATTTTGTCTTTGAAGAATAAATTTTTCAATAGGGAATTTTTATTTGTTCCTTTTTTTTTATACTTGGGAGACTTCCGGTTGGAAGATGCACAGTTTGTAATTCGTAAAAGAAATTTTGGTGGATGCGCCTTTACCGTGGGTTATTTTCATAAATTCCTGTAAAACGGGATTGGACGTATAACCGTAATTAGAATATTTTCGTCGGGTCAAAAGGTCCTGACCTTGAAACAAGAAGTGACTGTAAAATTTAAGAACACCCCGAAAAACTCAACTTTTATGCATCCCACTAGGTAACTTTCATCCCTTTCATCCCATGGCCCATTGTGCATCTTAACACCCTCCTGTTACATCCCCGCTTTCTTTCTTGATTTCACAAAAATTTTCACCAACAGTCCCAACCTTAGGACTGTACAGCCGTAAACGATGCTTTCAGGTTATAAAGGTCCCAGTACCGTCAATTTCGGGTGCCCTAAGTGGGACCCCCAATAAAAATCTTCGCATGCATTTTATCTCTCAATATACCTTAAGTGGGACTTATGAATTTGTTGACTTTTTGACTTTTCACCCTCCACGCATACCATCCTGACCATACCGGGCGTCACTCTACCGCCATTACTTCACTTAGGACCAGGCCTGCCCAGGAGTACCAACAAAACTCACAATAAAGAGCCCGCCATTAATGCACAGGTAGAGACGAAGAGAGAGAGAAACGGAAGAACAATGGAAGAAAATAAAAAGAAAAAACGAACGCAAAGATAAGAGAATACATTACGTAATATAAGAGAAAATGGACTCCAATATAAATACAAGGGTGTGAATGCATTCTTGGCTGTACGTAATGGCGGGCACGGCAACGTCGTTCCTCTCAGGTAATATCGCGCTTTACCCTCTCCGGAGGTTATAGTGGGAGAAAATGGCTGTAATTAGCGAACTAACGGTGACCGTGCTCAAGACAAACCTGCACGAGTAGTAAGCCCCCCCAGAGTGAACCTTCCAGCATGACAAACGCTACCACCACTTCCGCAACCACCTTTGGCCTTTCACTTGTAACCTCAACCCCCTCCGACCCCCCCTCAGACCCCATCCAAAGTCCTTTACCGGCGTTTCTGCCTTTTTCTTATGGCTTTGGTACCTTTTTTTCAGGGGGGGCCTGAGGGGGTCGGAGGCTCGTTGCAAACATACAAAGTAAGCTGGTGTATAGTATACCTATATATAATTCAGGAGTAGATGCGGTCAGAGTCGCGTGCTACCCCGAAGAGAGGGAGGCCGTAACCCGAGCCGGACGGCCGGAACCACGGCGGGAGGAAATTTCCCCCCACGTCGGCGTCGACTCTCATTTAATTAATTACACGTGTTTTGTGCTCCGGCACAAGATTTTTGCACCTTTGAGCCGTTTGCGGCCGAGCCGCTGCGTTTGTCGCTGTGCGAATCGGCTCGAATGTTTTTCTCTGTCTCTCTCTCTGTATTTTTTTTTTCCACCACTGTACTTCGATGTTTGACGGTGTTGACTCGCGGATATACGAATGACGGTTGTCGAGCTTGCAGGTCTGGCAAAAGTCAGAGAAAGCCGTAGGGTTACCGGTAAAGTCGAAGAGGACTAGTGGTAAACAGAGGGGAGGAGAATGAAAGAGAGAAAAAGAAATGAAAAATAAAAGAAAGTGGGATAGAGGGGGTTACGACTGGCTGCCAGTAGGTAGGGTACTACTGACGGGAGGAGTACTGCTGCTGGTGCTTTTCTACTTGTTTTCTCTCTCTCGCACACACACACACTCGCTCTCTCTGATTTAGCAAAGTTAGGGTAGGTGGCGTAATATGAGGTCGGCAGGAAGCGTAGGTAACGTAGGTGGGTACTTAGCTATCGTCAGCACCTTTTTTCAATGCCAATTAGCGCCGCGGCCTCGGCATCAGCCGTAAGCCGGTTAGTGCGACTCCACTGCGGCCATTCAGCCTACATATTTTCGCACTGTGCGTCACTTTGTCCCAGGCAAAATGACGAATTAGACGACGAGGGTGAGAAACGCCCCGACGAACGGGCGAACGCCACCGCGATTCGCGACGCGACTGCGAAAAACTCCGAGCGACTGAGAAAGGGTAAGTGAGCGAGAGTCTCGCTCTCTGAATACTAATATAAGCGTTAAACGTGTCGGGAAGCGTGCTGAGAGAGGAGAGACGAGAGAGCATCGAGAGAGCGCCGTTATGCCCAACGTAATTGGCGTAGAGGCTTTGAAGTCTACGTTTTCCAAGCTTCTTTATCCACGGGTGTCGAATGAACGTCGTGTATTAAATTACCATTTGTCAATTTGGTGAAATAATTATTTATACGGAATATACGTGTAATAAAGTTTCGTTAACTGACGACGAAAGGTAAACTCTGCGTAACGTGCAAATGTGTTCAAGAAATAAAAGCGCTCGATGCGCCACCTAGCGGTTAGCATAGGTACTAACGTAACGTCTAACGTAAAAGGAAGCGCCTGAAAAAAGTCGGCAAGCCAAGTCGAAGACGGGACTTACCTCGCTCTGTGAGTTTTTTTGCCGAGAAAGGAACCCTCTGCCCGAAGCTTCATAAAGAAAGGGTTGTCACGAGCGGAGGTGGGCGCTCGCGATGGACACACGGTGACTGCACGTGCTCTTGTGATCTCACGTCACGCTGAAACTCTTCTAGGCTGACACCTCGCGATCCTTAGGCTTTCTTTATATCAGTTCGCTCGCTGGCTCTAAAATCGTGCCGTGAAAGCATTTAATTAAAGCGAGCTACGCGACGGGCTGATGCAAGAGGAAACTGGGCTCCGGGGACTAACGGCGGGTGTGAGTAGTTGCTGTAGGCGCCGCGAGGGTGCGAAACTGCGAACATTGTCTGTCGGCAAGAGGAGCAGCAGCTCCGAGGCATTTACTTAATTAGAGCCAGTTCGTTCCTTCTGCCTACCAACGCCTGCCAGCCTGTAGCTACATTTATGCACGTAACCCCTTCTGCACCTCCTGCACCGAGTAACCGGAAGAGACAGAGAAATCGGATGTGAAAATGTGCAGCAACTCGAGAAATAGGTGAGACAGGTTACGTGTTCTTTGAGGTGTACACTTCGTTAAGTTAGGTTAGGAATTAGGGAATCTTTGAACACGCTCGGGCTTTTGATTTGTGTGGGCGGGCAAGTGAAACAGTGAAAGAGAGTAAGAAAGAAGTAAACAAGAGAAGAAGGGAGGAGGGAGATCGTCGTGACACCTGGTGACAATTCTTTCAGGGCCGTCGGCATTATCTCGGTGCCACAATGCTCAAAACATGGCTTCGTTCGAAGTCTACGAGATCCTCGAGAATTCTCGTTTACTTCCCGTCCTGGGACTTGTCCCTTTCCCTTGGGATAATGTCCTTTTATTCTTTCACGAAACGGGATTCCTAGCCATTGTATACACACAGTGACAGTTTCCATGGGTGAGCTTGTCGATGCTCGCCAGGACGTTTTGAAGACTTGGGATAAACGTCTACGGGAATGGACCTACCTGATCGGTGTTGTTCTTATTTATTTTTTGAATGAACTTTGTTTCCTCAAAAAGGTCTACCGGAACCATCCATTATGGTATGTCCAGTTTTATCTTTGAGTTCCGGTTGCGTGCTTCCACCTAATAACGCTTTATATGACTTTCCAGGAAATTCCTCTTTTCACGGGTTAAAAACTAAACGTAGCTGCATCTTAGTGGCTGCTGGAATCTTTGGGCCTTATTATGGGACCTTTCGACACGCCAGAAAACCACCATTAACGCCTCGACACATAATACGTCACGGTTCAGCCTAGGTGTATGTATAATAACGCCGAGCGTAGCCTCTGGTATTTATTTAATTAATTTCCAATTTTTAACGTCTTAATAACCAGGTTCCCTTCTACGACCTAATAGACAATAGCCTGTTTCATGGATACCAACATGATGACCCATTGACGGTAGCCATTGTTACTCAGGTGTGAAAAGATCCGGCGATTAACCTTCGTTCGAAGTATCACGAACGAAGCGTAGCACCTTTGCAAGCTTTGTTCTTTTTTCTTTTTTCTCTCTTCTTTTTCTTTTTTTACACAAGAAATCACCGCCTTTCTATTCCTTCTAATTCATACCCCGCGCTCTACTCTTTCTCTCTTTCTTCTTTATTTTCTTAGAAACAGCCCATAATAGACACAATCTTATGGTGCTTACTTACAATACATATTCTACGTCTTTCTTGTCCCTAATTATTCTAATTCTTTCTTCAATCTTTCGTTTCCTTTTTTTTTTTGAGTAACAGATACCAACCTTTATTTTTAAAAGTTAATATTCTCTGTACTTTAAAGGGATCTTATTGTCTGTACGACCAGATCCAATATATTAATTCACTCTGTCTCGACAGTCGCTTCACGAATTCTCACAGCTTACTCACTGCTTTACTCTTTTATACTTTGACACTTTCTTTCTCTTTCTCTCTCATTATTCTCTCCTCTTCTCCTCCTTCCGCAACCACTCCTCCACGCACTAGACAATACCGGCCGTGCGCAGAGGCGCGATTTATCGAACGGAATTTTTATTATGCAACGCGGACTGTTGGCAACAATGAGTACACATTCCCCATAGAAAAGAACGCGAACCGTCGGCCGTCATCATTCTGGACCACAATGAAAAACGCAAGGCCTCCGACATATTTTCAGGTGGAATTCGAAGAGCTGACGAGCTGCCGATAATCCATATTCTGAACAAACAATAACAGAAATACAGATTACAACATATATATCAATGATTTTTTTTTATCTAACTGCCATCCTGCAAATATTTATTAAACACATATAATTTATACACAAGCATTAACGATTAGAAAAGAATTTTCATTATAATAAAATGAATAAAAAATTTCTTCACCGCAGAGGAAGTTCCTGTCAACTTTTTGGAATGTCATCTCAGGAATGCTGGACCACATCTTTTTGGGGGAATATTCGTGGGAGAATCTTCAGATCCAAGTTTATCGGGAAGAGAGGGGAGGTAGGTATGGGAGCGTCCAGATAGAATAAAAGAAAAGCAGTACCCATATTGTATAAAAGAAAAAGAAATATGGTTTCCTCAGGTTGAACAACACAGCACGAACCTCCAGCTATAGGATCTTTGTTTCCTTCGGCGAATTAGATCGTTATTTCAGCAGCCGAGGCAAAACTGCAGCGCCCGACACATCTGACAAAGAAGTTATTAGCGTAGAGAATCGCATAACGCGAACCGTTTCTTCGGGCCGTTTCATGGCTGTCTCGTGCGAATATGATGAGTCAGTGAATGCAGTCCAGCAGGAAAGTAAAGCGACTCCCAGATAAGAAGCTGACAAATGAAAAATTTTCCAGTAACTCCAAATTATCCAGATACAAGAACAGTCTGAATTTATATATTTCTCTTTTCCTTTCATTCCGCTTGAAACTAACGTTCGATCCTTGAATTCCATTCGTAGGTCCGACGGATTCAGCCACTGGGCCCGCACACGGTGCCTCATCCCTGGTAGTTCAGGTCTTCGTGGATTATTGTTACCCAGTAACTGGTGTTCCTAGTGCCGGTGCTTCCGCTCGCTGTTGAGGTCGCTGATGTTGTTGCCCTGGACGTTTTCCAAAATACTGATAGGGCCACTGAGTCCTGGGGGCGAGTTTGGAGGATGGATGGATTATTCGTCGGTTCGGTCGACGTTGTGGGGGAGCAGAAGGTTGCCGGTGGTACAAAAGCGCGAGGCCTCCGATCGACCAGTCATCTAGGTAACAATGCTACTGACAATGGGCAGCGGGCCAGCAGTGTTTCATTAAAACATGCATTGAATTCGGGGAGCGAGAGAGAGAGAGAAAGAGAAGAAAATTCAGAGAGAGAGAAAGAGCGAGAGAGAGAGAAAAGTAGATACCCGGACTAGAAATGGCAGTCAGAGTGAGTGAGTGAGTGAGTTACTGAACGAGTAACACAGGAATAGTACGAATTGGCTGAAATCAAGAGAGACTAGAGGGAACCAGTCCAGTTCGGTCCATTCCGCTCCTGGTTCGACTGGGAGGTAACGTGGAGGATGGTTCATGTCTGATTGAAATGTCGAAAAGTCAGCAGCCCTTCTGTTCCCTTTAGAAAGTGGAAAGGGCCGTGCTCCTGGCATGGGTATGGGGACACAGTGAGTGAGGTACGAGGTAGCGTGGGAGAGGAGAGCGAGAGAGAGGAGACGGAGAGGAATGGCAAGAGTCCGGAGTCAGTTGGCGGGTTAAATTGGAATTGTCATGTGAGGGAGCGAGGCGAATCAAAAGAAAAACAACTTGTATAGGATTGAGTTTAATTGTACTCTCTTCTGCTACTCTATAACCCTCTGGCTCCAGTATTGCCTCTCATCTCATCTCATCTCATCTGATAGCATCTCTGCTTGTATGCTAGAGATTCTAACGGAGTTTGGCGAAGGCTAACGAAAGCGATGAAATCCAAGTGGACTCTGCTGATAGATGGGGAGACACTGGGGTGTGGGGATGGTCTGTGGGTTTAGGGTGAGGATCAGGCTGGGCTCCTGAGGGACTACGTTGGATGAAGCGAACTCTCACCGATGTAGTAAAAGGGAGTAAACCAAAAGAGAAACAGGGAGGAGTCCGGTCCGATAAACTGGTAATTAGAAAACGGTTGTTCAATCCCTTCTAGAAAGTTCGATTGAGGTCTGCCTTCTCTCTGTACACTTATTTCTCTGTCTTTCTCGCTCCCATTCTTATCGCTGCATTTTACTCCTCGCGAAATCACGACAATACCCATGGACCAGAATCCTACGTAGTTACAATACTGGAAATCAGATAAATACAAGCATAATCATTGCGACTGCAAAGTTACATTGAATACAAATATTATTTTCAAGCAAAATAAAATGCCCTGGGTACTAAAATCAATTTGTAATTGTAAAGACGTAAAAGGAGTGAATTATATGAAGTAAAATAGAGGTAAAAAAAATTTAAGTAACATTTGTTCTGTACTGGGTGAGTAAGAAGCTGGTAATCTTCTCTAGTGGTTCAGTTCTTACTAGGATAAAGAGGATAATCTGTCCCAGGTACAATGACGTAGTGTGGTACACTCGGTGTGCTAAAGCAATTTTGTTCTTGATTTTGCTATGTCGTCTTCCTGGTGCCGACAATCGGCAATAAGTCGCCCAGCTGAGATCCAATTTAAACCGTTAATTACCAGAGTCCTTTCTTTCGTTTTTAGCTACCATTGACTTCCTGGTTCTCCTAGGAGTGGAGCACGGCTTTTCCTCTTCGACAACCGCCATTCTTCATCCTCCACCAGTAACCACCTCCACCACCAATCGCATCCAGATTCACCCTCGCTCGCCGCCCAGCGAAAGTACATTGTGACCAGTTCTTTTTTCAATTTAAAATACTATCTTTTTAATTTCCTACGTGTCACTTTTACGTCTGGGATTTTCACGAGAGCGATCCTATCGCTTGCACTGTTCCTGGCCGGGAGTAGAGACGATATGTCGCCCTTATCGATCGGCATTATCGCTCGCTTTTAACTTGCCAGGGAAATTGCATCGTACTCTCGTCATGTTCCAATTTTAATTTCACTCTCAAGTTTCTCTCTCTCTCTCTCTCTCATTCAGAAAAAAATTCTATTTTCCCTACATCAACATTCAACAGATATCTCATTGACAGAAATTTAAAATACACCCTGTAGATATCAAAGTATTTCAAACCCTCCCCACCAAATTCTAAATAGCATTAGATTTAATAAAGCCCCGTGTCAAATGTATATTAAATCCCATTTAATCGATTTGGGACACCGCTAATTATCATATGTATAAAAGCTCATATTAATATAGACATACCATAGGTATATTAAATACCTTTTAAGAGCGGCAACACCGGTAGCATATATCCAGCAGCCGATAGCGTCTGTCAATTGTCAGTGGGCGGATTTCGGTATTCGGAACGTGTAGAACGTAGGAAACGCAACTAATCGGGTAGGCCAAGGTAGATAGGTAGGCAGGGGAAGCAAATCCAAACGCAACGCAACGCAACGAAGCATCTGCCTGTAATCCGCATTGGAGCCGAGTGAAACCGCTTGTTGTTTCGCTGATCCCTGCTTTGTGACGCTCTTGTATTTTATTGTTCGGAACTGGGTCCATTGTCCCTCAAATCGTGTACACCGAGCGACCCGTACACCAGTTCACTCGTGTGCACGTACAACGTGCACCGAATGCGTCGCATCCAATATATATATATTCCTTCTCTCTCCAGTCGATGGGCTTCCGCCATTGTCACATTAATCCGCAAAGGTACCGTCGGAACTGTTCTATGAATTGTGCATCCCCCCACTGTCCTAGTCAAACCTTGAAAAATCTCATATACCATCTCTGTCATTTATCTGTCTTTCAATTTTATGCGTCTGATTTCATGCCTAACCTCAACGACTCTGGCGCCCTCTACAACTGTCGCTGACCAGGCGAATTCTAAGCTAATTAAACTGGACAAGCCACAAATCGAACGGCACATTTTGGTACGTACTTTTCTTACAGTTTTCAATGATCGACCGAAACGTCCCAGCAGTCTGGCTTCGGCCACGTACGATAGTCCCGAGCACAGTGCATACTTGAAATGCTCGTAGAGGTTAGGGACGCTCGTGCGCCAGTCTTTGGTGCACGTGTGTGCGAAAGAAGGCAACCTTGCCCCGTCCGTGCATAAACAAAATGGCCCATAAAACCTCGAGGCGCTAATCCGCGCAGAATGCCGCGCGAGGATATTGTCAAACCCTCCCGCGGACCCGTTCACTCCGCGGCAAGAGCAGCTGATTCATGCGGCCATATTTCACGTCTTTATGCATCTGCGAATATTTCAGGGCTTGCTTTCTGACCCCTTTACATTCTCAGTGATTATTCCCGGCTAGCTGCTTCTTCTTCCTTTGACTCATCTTCCTCTTCTTGCGTCTCTTCTTCCCTTGGACTTTCTTGTATTTCGGTATGTCTTAGAGATTTTTAGTTTATGGTTTTATTTTAACTATGCTCATATATATATATATATATTACTTTGCTTGCAGCAAGACGGAGTATAAGTATCCACTGTCGTATGGTATAAAACGATAAATTTATTTGTCAATGAAATTTCAATGATAAAGAAGAGGACAGCCAGAAGCAATCGATTCTAATGTAATTAACGCACCGGTGTAAAATTCGACATCTTCACGTGGCAACGTAACACAAGGAGCATCGATGTTTGAAGAGAGTTCAGAAAGTTAAAGGAAATTAACATTTTTTTTTACCCAAAGGGAAGTGACAGTACGGACACGAACCACATGGTAAAATCTCTCTCTGTAAAAAATGTATTTATCTACCGTATAAAGCATGTATACTCATCGTCAATTTTTAATTGGTCTATCCTACAGGTAACTCGGTATCCTAGATTACTTAAAGTCTTCGATCAGGCACACGCAACCCCCACGAACGGGCGCCGCATAATTTCATAATATTTCACAGAACGTACCCCGTAAAGCATGACGCAAGTCCTGAAAGCAGCGGGACGTCCTTTCTTGGCGAATACTGCCGTGTTATCCGTGACTCGTTATGTTCCGATCGCGCGTAAACATAACTTTTGCCACGGTCCTGGGACCTTTGAACTCTGCAGGAGTCGGCCGCACAAGTCGGTCCAGGAAGATGATAAAGGACGAGTGGACGAGCATTAAGCATTATGAAGACTGGATATAAAGTCATATTATAAGGTCTGAGACGATCGCTAAAAAAAAAATCCAAAAATATTGAATTAAATAAGTAAAGCAAGTATTGCCACAGAGAAAAGACATATAGAACTGTCTAATATTGAGATAAAAATGTATCTAGTGGTTAGAGGCAATTATGGTCCAGACCGTAAGGACATGTGGCGCTCGTCAACATTCATGTTCATCGGTTCTAGTTGGTTCGCGTGGTTGGCAATCCTGGCTGACTGGCTGGCTGGCTTGGCCTGTCTCGTAAACCATTGACGTATAGTTAATACTGACCTCACACGTCCAGACGAAACGGCTCTCGAATCTCTAACATCTATAGTGATACTCTACGCGATACTTGTGTCCTTATCTATTGTATAAACCTTTGCTCCTCATCTTCAGCATCCTTACATCAGGCTGGACCAACATTAGCATCGACATCGGCAACAGCGACTCCTTTTTTTTTTTTCTTCAAACGAAAATCTGTCCTTCGCAGTACAGCCGGGTAAACATAAGACGGGAGCTCTTCTCGTCACTCCGCTAAGTGGAAGAATCATCGTACACAAGGAACGCGTTGCCTAGCCCAACGTTCTAATGGTCATTATCATTTACAAACAGCGACGTCTCCGTTCATCTTACCACTGGGATCCTGGCACGTGTTTACATAGGTACCTGGAATACTTGAGCTCATCTCACTGGTCGCAGTGCTTTGTAAACTTGACTCAACTTTGAGCCAGCGACGTATTCACGGTTTTATCGTTACTTGAGGATCGATCGGATGAATTTTTCTTATCTTAGCACAGATCGAGTGATACGAGTTTGTGTTTCTTTCAAAATGGAGGTTTGGCAGTTTGAAAATTCTACTGGGTGACGGGGACCGTTCTAGACATTTTCTAAGCTGGTTAAAGGTATTTAAAAAAAATTTTGAATAAGTTAACGTGTGACAAAATATATGAATTTTCGGTAGCAGACATATGTGGCTTTTATTTATTTTTTTTCGAATTCTAGACTCCCTATGGCCATATCCATGGACGGTCTTTAATAGAAGTGTAAACAAGGCAAGCATGGGCATAAAGATAAAGAGTGGTATAAGAGTTTAACGCCAGTGGATGCTGTGTATGTATACAGTCCCAAATAGTGAGAGCTACCAGAAGATGAAGAAGTGGCTGGGGAAGAAGAAGGCTACTTGAGTAGCAAGTATCAAGAGGCACCTTCCTGCCTCCAGGAAATTGAAGGTGGACAGGAGGAGCGTGTGCTAGACGAAATTCTGTGAAAGGATCCAAGAGGTGTATATAGACACCGGACTGCCTGGATATACAGAAAGGCCACACTTGGTTCTCTTGGATAACGAGTATTATCTTAAGGCGTTTGTCAGTCGCAGGACCCACTGCCATATTTGTCCAATCAATTTAAGGCTCGTTTGTCGCCATAGAGACTAGGAAAATGTAGGCAAAGTCCATTTCCACAGTTACATGAGATTTTATTTAATGGATTTGAGGTATTATTTATTTTTTTATACAACAAATTTGCACGGTTTATCAAATGAAGTTTTTTGACATTTTTACTCTTGGGCTTGTATATTTCTCGGGAATTTATATTTGACAGATCAGTATCTCAATTTGTGAAATGATTCAATGGACCACGAACTGTCGATACTGTCAATGGCTGACGCGTTACAGACGCGTTTGGATATGAATTTTTCCACTGGCTTTGATCATGCGCTCGATTAATCACTGAAGCTACACGAATTATCGTACTCGCTGCAAAGAACCAGTAGATAACGAACACATGGAAATTCGATTGATATGTTACTCGTTTGAGGTTCGATCTGCGACTAACCTAACCTGTACCTTTTTTAAAGCATTTATCCCTATAAAGGCCAACGAGTATTCACAGGCGCATTACGTGATGTGCGATTTTTAGATAATCGCATCATCCAATTAGCGTTAATTACCGTCTCTGTTAATTAGAGGTGTCTCTGCGAATATAGACAATCGTTATTTTGAGATGCATCTGGGTGCCAACCAGTCAACCCCCAGTCACCTGCCCAGCCAAACGAATCAACCCTTGTATTTCCCTTGGAGAGTCAGAAGAATTTTAAATTCAAAGAATTTAATGTCGTTTAATTAAAAAAAAAATATATACGACTCACCCCTTAAACCAAAATGGTGACTGCGTCAGTAAATAACTGTAGTCCTTTCAAAACCAGTTTTACTTGTAAAAGAATAAAAAATCATCAGAAGTATATGGAATATCACAAAAATGACGTAACTTAATGCTAACAATTATTTTTGAGTAAATATGAAAATTCCTATTTTTCACACTTTCGTTAATGTCTACTAATACCTGGCCGACTGTCTGAAGCGCAACAAGTGGTCCCGAGACGTTTGTTCCAAAAGGGCAACTTTCCTCGTCGCGATTCTCTAATACGCAGCGCAGCTATCCTATCGTAATGCGCCAATTATTAAGACAAGTGTCAACCATTGCTTTGGTCAAATATCCCAATCTTTTAGAATCGGAATTGACGAGCAATTTCTACTGTCACTTTTGTATACGACCGATTTGATCGAGCGGTTAGAAAAGAGAAATCTTGAAATATTTCGAGTTTTTCTATAAATGCAACGAGTGCGAGAGAGACACGCTCATGGGGATTTACGTGCGTAAGAAAGAGACGGACATACTCTGATCGTGAGCGGAGACACATTTCGTCGACGTGAGCATCTTACAAATGGATTTTTGATTGATCATAAGTTTTATTTGTTTAAAAATATCGACATGGAGCACTGCTTGGTATTTTTTTTTAATTTATACGGCACTTTGTGAATATGAAAAATTAACACGTAACATTAAGTGATACTATAAATTAAATGGGAAAGGAAAACAAATGGCTGTTGTAAAAACGAATAATATTACGCAATTTCACACTCTGTTTTTGGCTATATCTTAAAAACAACTTGAGGTATCTTAAAAAATTTTAATTAATTTTCATCCATTAATACGTGAAACGCATGTCTTATTTCTTTTTTCATTGTATCGTACTACCATCGTATTATTGAAAATTTTTTTTTTTTCGGGACTGTACGTGCTCGTCATGTCGCACTAGTTTTTCGTTTTTTGTTTTTTTTTCATTAATCGCTGACCCCGTTAGAAGAACGGTATAGCAGTAGACTGACAAATAAAACCAATAGTAAGAAATAAGTGTTGCTAATTGTGAAACAGTTCCCTTTTAGAAGTGTGATCCCTCCTTTCTAGTGGTCATTGAAATTGTTCTAGGTGCAAAATAACGTGTAAGCCTCAATGAGGATTTGTAAATCGTAATTACATACCTGTCCCATTGTTAAATATAAAATTTTCGTGAAAGACCAAATTCTTTTGCTCAAAGTGCAATAAACGTTATTCCAACAAAAAAATCAATGTACAATTTACGAGTGACAAACGTTAAATCCAGGAGTGTTAATAATTAATTAAATTTGTAAAATAAATAAATTAAAAATCAATAGTTGCCTAAAATAGACCCAATTAATGAATCTCATTATAAGGATCGATCTAATCATAAAGTCTAATCTAACCCAATATAAATTTGTTCTGTCATTAACAGGATTAATTAGTCACCTACAAGGCTCACGCGGTGATTAAATTCGACTGTAAGAAAAAAAAGTGCACCGCTCGATAGGTCGGGTAGCAAAATCGTCGAATTTTGGGGGAAAAAAAAGAAAAGGGTCTAAGCTCGAAAATAGGATTATCCTTTGACTATAGAAATACGCCCTTATGACTGTCATAAAACTGTATACTGTTGACTATTTATTGACCCGGTTGTTGACGGGAACTACGACCGCCGGTTCTAATTGCCAAATAGCCTGCATGAGAGTGTACCGATTGTACTTGTACCATTCAAAGGCAAAATATAAGGCCCCGTAGACAAGGCCTTGTGTACAAGAGGCCCCAGTACTGTCCTAAGAAAATCCAAAAGGATGCCCGAAAACCACCGTGAAAAAAAGGTGGGGCCCGCTCCCCTCCAATCACCCCAAACGAAAACTGTTAAGAAATGAAAACTTGGACAATCGCGTTATTCCAAAGTTTGTTTCGGTTGTCCGTGCCCAAGAAACCCTGAAGGCGAACGACCCTGTGTTCCTAAAGGAGCGTTAAAATTAGACGAACAATGGTCCGTACCATGTCGTATAACGACCGTTTAAATAACGAGATTACTTTTGCGAAGAGACTTATTCTATGCAAATATTAGAAAGTGTAGTTTTGAAAAGGGGAAGCCCTAAACTTAAGGGTCTCCCTTGTAGGTCCTTTGGGACTCTTTTCTCGCCCTGTGTCCTCCCTTGTCCTTTCCTCCCCATGTCGCCCCCTTTATACTTTTATCCAAACTGTCTTTTGAGAACAAGGCGTGACCATTTTTATTTGTTAAACTTCAATTGGCCATTCGACTTGGTATACAAATCGTTATTTAGCTTGAGTTAGTTCAGAATGGAATCACATTATTACCCGTTTTCAGTATTTAGCTCTTTCCTTCCAACGTATAACGGTTTCAATAAAACATGATCCAAAATAGCGTTTTTGAATTTTTGAAATTAATTACTCGCATATTCGAAATTGAGGATTTCGAGGTGAAAATAATTGAATCGAAAAAATTGTCTGTTTTTATGTCGCCCGGTTCGTCCGAGTGAAATCGCATGGGAATCTTTACGGAAATGACCAATAAACCATTTACGGGTTGGCTCTCATAATAAACCAAACAGCCATAAATGTGACATATTAAAGTTATCCCTCTCCCGTCTCGACGTAGCAAAGGTATAATATTATTGAGAAAACCTTTATTGGTCGCTAGTTGACTTTTTTTCTTTACTTACAGAACAGCCAAGTTATTATGAGGGGCTCCGTTAGCTGGACAAGATGGTCGGATGGGATCTGTGAATTGAATGATGTAGAAGGCATTGGTCGTCCCCCTCGTCTCCAGTGCCCAAGCATGTTTGCCAATGTTATCCGAGATGCCAGTGACCGGTCACGGATCGACGTTATTCTTCCACCCTCTTTTTTTCCCTATTATCTTAGCTAAGTGATAATTTTGGTAAATTAAAAAAAATTACAGGTTCCACCCTATCGATTTTATCAGCGTCACGGTCCGTCGACGAGATGCTGGCACAATTGTTTGGAATGTTCTGAAAAGGGATTTCGAGAGGTCGCACAATAGTCGGGCACAGCCTTCTGTATAGCCAGTGTAATATCGATAGGGAAGGTATAGCATAATGCGTATTGCGTATACGCCGTGTATATACAAAGACAATGAAATGATTCACGTCTTTCTCGAGTCTACGAAAATTAAACGCGGCTCGAGTTTTATATGTGTTAGCGAAAGTGACTGACTGGAGGGATTGTTAGGAGGGTGACTGGCTTAGTGTTAGTCCCCCACTTCTATTCCACGTCAAGACCAATTCGCATTACTACGATTCCTACGCACGTGTTTGTGCAGCAGCACGCGCAGGCATAGAATATAACGTATAAAGAGTCCTTGCCACTTTGACTAAATGGAATATGAAAAAGAGCCTAAATGGATTAAACATTATGAAATTTATTAATTAATAGTAACAATTATGCTCGTCGATTGAAATTAATTTAATTTAATCATATGTATATTATCCTAATTTGCATTTCCTTATGAATTATCCAGAAACGCTTGTCAGCGATGTACAAAAATTAATCTCACCTCAGTTGCCATTTCTCGCCGCCAGGGGCGCTGCCGTATCAATTTCCTTACCTTTAACGTCCCTATAGAAGAACCAGCCGAGGAGTAATAATTGTCAAGAGAGGACGAACGTGTTTACCATGAAAATCCGTGTCTCCCACTCCCTCAGGAAGAAGCTTCACATCCAGTCATCCCCATCCGCAGCATCCCGGACGATAATACCATTAATCATAGCCTCGTGCATCCACCACCCTCGTAAGATGGTTTGGGTATCTACCACGAGCCTTGCTCGGGGATCTGTTATTCCGCTTCTTGCCTAATAACACCTTGTTATGTATTCTCGCGTAATAATATCACACATCTTGTTATCGCGTTGACGCATGTACACACGTGTCAAGATATACGGGATTTGTGTATAAATAGTCAAGTACCTGATAATACGATCCAATCATCAAGAGCCAATAGTGCCTCTATGGGGATGAATATACAAATTTGATTTCTTGTTATCAAATACAAAAATAGGGCTGAATAATTTTTTTGTATATCAATATCTTAATTGTTTTATTTTATTCGCATCAACTTATATAACTGACTATAAATAACTGAATACAAAACATCACGAGGGAGACAATCTGCCGCTAATTCCAATAAGTAACATTGTAACCGAGTTATTATTCATCCGTATCATGTTCCATATTGACCCTCGAAAGTGTCTCTAATAAAATATCATTAAGCACATCATCGATCATCGCCCCAGCTACGGGAACGGAGAGAAAACGTCTGCTACCCCGGTATCACAACCTTTATGGGACTCTCCCATAAGAGCCCCGTGTACCCCATAAATGCGGAACACCCTCGTATTTGTCCTAAGGCCAATACCAGGCGCTTATTCCATGACTCTATTTTCTTTTGAATCTCCCGCCAACGCAATTGAACATCGCCTGTGCACAAAGAGCGTATTTAGAAAAAAAAAAATACGAACACAGATTATTTTAAAGGGACGGAAAAACTACCTTTGTTTATCCCGCTTTGAAAAAAAAACGCACGGACGATGTTATCTACTTTTGATTTTGCGGTATACGAACCACTCGAGGAAAGGACCCCTTTGGGGTTTTCATGCGTGAGGGCAAAGGTCAATGCGCGCCCGGTCGCACTCGACACTGCGAAACGTAAGAACGTTCGGGTCATAATGGCGTTTAAAAAAAAAAAGGAGAAAGAGGGGAGGGCAGGAATGAAGGTAAATAAAAGAGAAAAATGAAAGAAGGTCCTCGAGTATACTCGCTACCCATTATATTACTTTAACCCTGTAGAATCTTGACTCGCGACGCCATTTCGAAGTGGCGCAACCGTTCAAATTTAACCCTCCTCTCCTTGGCTGAGCATCGATACTGAAAAGAAACATTTGTATGTACCTACAGAGCACTTCAGGACCCTCTGCCCAGACTGTAGGTTTGTACAGTCTATATAGCTAGATTAAAAAATACATACTTTGAAACCACTCGTATTTTTACATACCTACGTGAAGTTGTACTGTCGGTAACCCTATGGTATCCATAGAGAAATTTTTTTTAAATATTACTAGGCATTAATGCCGCCCACTCATCCACCACTCTTGTTACACTTTATGAAACAACGTGTAACCGCGTATTAGTACGTACGTGTAAAAATGGTGGACAGTGCATTCAGACATATGGAATTTCTAAAGAACCTTACCGAGGTCACTTGAGAGGGGTTGCCATTAAAAACACACCTTTGACCTCCCGTCTATATTTCCAAGCTCGAGGATAACCGTGATTATTTTTATATAAAAAACATGTTTGCGGTAAAAAGATCTTCGAAACGTCTCGACGCACCATTTATTCCTTCAGACAATTAGTCAATTAATAAGAGAAGAATTATTATCCCGCACTCGACACAGATCGCTGCCACGCGAATTGTACTTCGATTAACGCTCGATTATGTTCAATAGCGGGAAACGGGAATCCAAGGAGAAAAAACAATAGCTGTCATTGTTACACCAAACGCGAAGCTCCTTTGCGCAAACGGTAAATTAATACAGTCAATGCCACCTATAACGAAACACGATCGGCCATTATCCACGTCGATAAAGGAGAGCCCAGCCAAAGGACGCGAGCAACTTTGTACACAGGCGACATATTGGAACTTACCTCGCTGTCAACTGAACCGCGTAGGTGTTTGCCAATGGTTTATGTTTATGTTGTGCATCTACACGTATATTACTCGACTACACAGTGTATCCAGTTCTCTGCTCAAAAGTTAATTAGTTCTCGCAGTTCTACGCGCTCGTAAGATTCATACTCGTGCGGTTTCCAGAAATTCCAGACACTCGGTTAACATGGCATAACCTTAGCAAGCCGCGTGAGAATCTCGTACATGGAAAATATGTATCAAACGGCGACACCATAGAGATTGCGCATGCGCGTGCACATAAATTAAACTAACATTGCACAATGGTGATATAAAAAGATTTAAATACAATTTTTAATTGACATACACAAATTTTATTGCTACACAGATAAAGGTATGAAATATTATTGACATATATTTATTGTATCCTGTTAATGCATACCTGAGGATTATTCAAATTTTCAGTATTGTATCGTGGTGTAAGGCTAGTACAATGACCCTAATATTTAATAAGCTTTTTATATACTGAACACCAGGTAGACTTTAATAGAGTATATTATTTTACTAGCGTTGCACCTCAATGTCCTTTTCCTTTACACCTTTCGCTATTATTCCACTTTACCTCTTATTCACATTGAATTTTACTTTATACCGTTAGCAATGGATGTCAATGCGATTTTCACGTTTCTCAAAACCGCGAACGTACTTCCTTCTGGGAGTTACCTTCTGATTGACATTTTTTTTTTCTCTTAACCTCCTTTCTATTTTCACAGAATAATCCACGAGTCAGGCGTAGCCTCCGTCGGTGGATGAAAAGTTTGCCAAGAAGTTGGCAACGTGACACAGGCGTAAGTAATGCCAACTGAATAATTAAGAAATCCACTTAATACCCAATGGAGCTGCCACGAACAATGATGATATTCATCAAACGATCCTCGTCAAAGGTCCTGACGATTG
Source organism: Calameuta haemorrhoidalis (assembly GCA_031763665.1). Classification (NCBI taxonomy): domain Eukaryota; kingdom Metazoa; phylum Arthropoda; class Insecta; order Hymenoptera; family Cephidae; genus Calameuta; species Calameuta haemorrhoidalis. The sequence goes on along the minus strand of JARPRH010000145.1, from coordinate 14,264 downwards.
TTCGACTTGCCCAAAATAGCAGAAGCCAAAGTCCTGCCAAAGGATTATTCGACTCTGATCTCACTCTCTCTCCCGAAGGAACAAGAGAGAATCGGAGAATTCTCAAGTAATCACAAACGAACAAAACAAGACTTTTCCATTTCCTAAGAGTAATACACAGTCCAAGGTTTTTACTCGTAGACGAAGGGGGGTCGCTCCAGATCAGAAAGGGATGAATGGTTTGAAAGTTTTCCGAGAGACCGAAATCCGTTTGAAAGTCATCAAAAGAGGGGGGAGGACGGGGGGGGGGGGGGTTAGAGAAAAAGCTAACTGTACTCACTGGCATTTCTGAACGAGTTTCGATTTCTCTGTGAGCCAGTTGACAGCAGCCAACCCCTTCCGTTTGAGGTTACAAGGTCGTCGGTTACAAATAGAATTTTTTTTTTCCTATTTTTCACCCTTTTCCTTGGACGTGTCGCAGAAGGGTTTCGCCGTGGTATCGCGATGGCGCAAAAGGAAAGCATTCGGGGAGGCACAAACAATCGTCTAATTTAGACGAGCCGTAACCCTTAAGAAGTTTCCATGAAATAAGGGTCCACGGATCCCGATACGACTTCCAAATTAAGTTCCATTGAAGACTCGACCGAACCCTTTTGATATTGTACGTTACCCCTTTCTTCGTTACCCTTCGACCCCCGACCCACCCCTCCTTTCGTCCTTCTTCGACGGTTCTCTTGTTTCAGTCGTTTTGGCCTTTTTTTTTGCAGCTCAGCTCCAGATTCAAAGGGATCGAGGTTAGGTTCGATGGGGCTCAGGTCATCGAGGACCAACGTGGAAGACGTGCACGTTGATGATCGAAATCCTAGGGGATGAAAAAAAAAGGGTGTCGAGAAACATCATTGGTACTTTGATTGACATGCATAGGTGACGAGAAAACCAAAAGTAGTCGGAGGGTGGTCCTTAGGGGTCAAACGGTGTGCACGCACCCTTAAACCCTTCGCGCGCCATTGAATGGCTAAAAAGTCTCACCGTGAGCACCCCGAGGTTACTAGGAGTGCCAAGCGAGTGTAGCCCAGAGGTGACCACCCTTTGCTTTTATGGGGCACCCCTACGCATTGCGTTTCACTATAACTACCCTCTGTTTAGAGGGCAATTGTATTGGCGCGCGGGACCCTTTTTGTCCTTTCATACGGAGAAACCCCGCTGGCTCTGTTGGCTGTTTCCTTTTATGGGGGAGGGGGGGCGCTTGCACTGCTTACTGAAGTTTCCTTAGGTTTTCATCCCTTTCGTATTTCAATCCCGTTCCGAGCCCTTACTTCTCTTGGACCCTTCTCTATATTAATATTTACCTCAGCCCTACCGTCGGAACGCCACCTTTTTGACGTCGACTTTTCGTCCCTTCGATACTTTTCGATTAAATGCCCGAATTTTGGTTTCTCACGCGGATCTATTTATGGGGATTTGAAAAATTAATTTTTCAAGACCTTCCCCCTGCTTCTCTTCAATATCTTTGCAGCGCTTTTTCGTTGGCAAATTAAGGGATGAATTAATTAGGCAATTGGATTCGTGGTATGAACATATAATAACAATTTATTAACAAACATAATGTACATGGTGACTTCGTGGTAGTTGCTAAAATGTAAAAATGCCTATCTCGTGTCCAAATTTCACATGTGGATTAACCTTAAGGAATTGGAGCACGATCAAAGAAACTTTTTGTCTCTCCTATACGTGGCAAATGTAATGCTATTCGATTGGGTGCATAAATTAATCTTTAACAACAGCAAATACTGATATTTCAATTTATGTACTTATCATTGCGTTCAATCACACAAGATTATTTAAGACAAATTTTTAATTAGCGCTTCTAGATCGTTTCTATGGTATAACCAACTTTGGGGAGGGTTGTGTACTTTTGTCCTAAATAATCCTTAATATTTTTTTTTATTATGCTATTCCGTCTCTCTCTCACTCATTCATTCATCTTTCGTTCTCATTCTCTCCAATACACTTGCGGGCACGCATTTATTTCAAAATTAATATTAATAAAAAATAATATAAATATGACATGAGGTACCAACTTAAAATCTACATAACATTTGTACAATTCGGATTGGGCCTTTTTCTTTTTAAATACGATTAAATTTGGACATTTTGATAACGGTTCCGCTGAGCAGATCACCGCGCACTAATATTTCATTAATTTTTTCCTTCTCCTTTTATACAAGTACAATTCTTTTTTTTTTGCATCTTCACCCTTTTCACGGGCCATACGTCATTTATTTATCGTTATTAAAAATTGTGCTCAGCTAACTATGCGATTGTTGTCATCGTACGAGATAATCGCAGCAGTCGTGTATACAAGGTGTCCTTAACGATAAATTCATGTATCCATGGGACGAGGAGTATTGAGAAAATTCTAAAAGATAACTGACACGGGTCTTCGTAATTGTTCAAGGTCAAGGGTGGTGCCGGATGAGTTAGTCGGCGTGGATACCAGTGACGTAGCACCAGGACTACTTCCAGGACTGCTACTGGAGCCGGCGATACTCCCCGCTGAACCTGAAGTCGAGGACGTCGGGAACATGAGGGAGGATGGCATCGACATGGAGGAGGACGTCGTCGTGGTGGCCGCCGTATGTGTATGCTGAATGGCTCCAGGATGATGATGATGATGATGATGATGATGTGGCGAAAGTGAATGTGAACTCGTGGAGAACAGATGTGGCGAGAGATGCGCAGCGGCGGCTGCGGCCGCAGCCACGGCACTGCTGGGACCGCCACCAGGATGATAAGGTTTCGACGCAGCAGCAGCGGCAGCCGCTGCTGAGGTCGTCGTCGTGGGGTAGAGACTCGAGTAGAAGCTGCTTACGACGGCTGCTGCGGACGCGGCAGCAGCGTTGTTATTGGCTGCGTCGGCGGCGGCCGCCGCGGCGGCAGCCGCCGAGGATGGGTTACCCTGACCGCCGGCTACGAGCTTGCTCAGATGAACCGCGTCGAAGGCTGATCCAAAGTAGGTTGGCAAGGGCGGAAAGTCTAGATGATGATGACCCATGGGTGCTGCTGAAGCTGCGAAGTAGTGTGGTAGTGGAAAGCTTGCGAAACCACCTGGACCGCTACCGACGGGACTGATCGAGCCAGGCTTACCACCAGGATTCACTGGCACAGACGCTTTTGGCTTTCTTCTTGGTCTGTACTTGTAATCCGGATGTTCCTTCATGTGCATAGCACGTAATCTCTTCGCCTCGTCGATGAAAGGTCGTTTGTCAGTTTCTGATAATAATTTCCATTCGGCACCTAACCTCTTTGATATTTCAGAATTGTGCATCTTCGGGTTGTCCAGGGCGATCTTCTTCCGCTGGATCCTGGACCACACCATAAAGGCGTTCATGGGCCTTTTTATGTGCTGCTCTTGCGCACCACCTACACCACCACCAACGGCACCGTTCACGCCACCGGATCCTTGCTGTCCCGATGACATCTCCTGGGCCATGTGGTGCACCGTGTGAAATTCCATTCCAGACAGAAATCCATAACCAGGATGCGGATGTCCATGAGGATGAGTATGTGAACTCATCATTTTGATGTACCTGTAAGGAATCCTTACGAATTCCTGGATTCTACTGCTACTCTTGCACCTTCCACCGCGCTCTTCTTCTTGTCCACTTGTTATCACTGGTAATGGTTATCAATTTCCTTTTTTCTTTTTCAAAATCCTACTCAACCAAATGTCACTTACACGTTCACGTTCACAGGTTTTATTTTATTCCTGTCCAGCTCAACTCATTCGCTCATAGGAGCGACGATGACACGTGTTCGCCTCTTCCAGTGTTACAGCTCCTCGTGGTAAAGTATTATTAAGATTTAACGATCATTAATAATAATTAATTCAAACAATTTTCCCCCTTTTAATCATCAACTTCACAGCACGGACCCACTGCTGAAGCCAGTACTGTTTTCTGTATCTCTGTTACAGCAGCTATACGTTCTGCAACGTTCTCGAAGGGAGTACCGGTGTCGACTGAGAACGAACTGGCCCGACACTTCCCGATTTGCC
>JARPRH010000144.1:149810-161827 GCA_031763665.1 Calameuta haemorrhoidalis | reverse complement strand
ATATTTGCGTACATCAGTCGCTATATAAACTGTTACATCCTTAAGCAGGAGATTTCAGCATAACCATTATCGTTACTTTGCGTCTGATGGATTAGTCCATGTAATATTTATTTGTCCATTTCGTGAAATTCCTTTCAATTCAAATTAATTCATCCTAACCTCACCTAAATCGCAGAACCTCTAGAATCTTCTATAACCTAGAAATATAAAACAAATACAAGTCCAGTTATGTCCCCTATACTTATTCCCTAACTGTGTAATAAGCTAATTTTAATTTTTTCATGTCCTTCTCTTCCCTAAAGACCTTGTACCAAATTATTCGTGTTATTTCCAAACAAGGCCGTACCGTTGACGCTATAGCAATTTTATTCAGCCCGGTGGTACGTATATCTGACAATAGTAAAGTATACACAGCCGTTATAAAATTGCAATTATAGTGAAAAGAAAAATTCACCATAGAAATTACAACTAATCCTCGTACCATAATAACTCATTTGTACATTTTAATTAAGAAAGATTACATATGTATGTACATACGCGTCAGGTTAGAAGTCTTTGAAATTAATTAAGGCAAATATAGTTGGCAAAGGTCGTCCAAGTTGCAATGCAATTTTTATATAATTTATTAAGACTTGTAAAAAGGAAAATAAGTTAACAATATTGCGTCATTAATTAATCTCAATAAAAAAAAATCTTAAAAATATTTTACGATGTCCGTATATGAAGGATATCCGTATCTATAATTTTAATAATAAATAAAGCAAAATGGTGTATCAAAGGTTCTGGCTATGATAACAAGTGACAGTCAAGTGTGTGGCTCAACTTGACCAATACGCAACTGGTATGTACAAGTCACGTGTCTCTACGACCATTTCACATGTGTATTCAGCAAACTTTTATGACACAAATAAATTATTCTATAACAGATCAATTCACAGGTAACCTATAAATCTTCGTGGTCATTTTAAAAGCATATCTTCAGAATCTATTAAACCTTTTATGCATTTCTACACGTAACTGACAATTTATAAAAATGCAATCTACCTCCAAAACTATACTGATTGGAATAATAAAATTTTTAAAATATAAATTAAAACAATTAATGAGGAAATGGTCGAACAATTTTTTTCTCCATTTAAAAAGCATTGATTCAAGTGGTGTTTCGGACACCTCAAGTGCTTCTCTCGTATGAACCACGTTGAATCGTTACTCAAAAGTTATTACATACGTGGTATAAGAAATAATCAGAATGGACATATCAATTTTATTGTATAAAAATTTTGAAAAGTTCTCTAAATTTTTTATAATACAGCAACTTGGGCAGTATCGAATTTTTTTATTAATCCGAACTCATTATCACAACAATCACATTGAATTCACATTGTGTACGAATGTACTAGAATGCAAGGTACTGGTGCTAAGGTAATGTATAATGGCTTTCCTAGAATGGCATACATATGTTATTTCAGTACGTATTTAAAAGTGCGGATATGACACACATATATAGGTATATAGATATCTAGAAACCTAATATATATATGTACACGTACACAACAGGCCAGTATAACATATATGTATACCATCGATATACGTTACCTTGCCACCCTAGAATTATGCATAGATATGTACCTGAGACACTAGCAGCTGTCTCTGGGTTAGTTTTCAATTATTTAACCTCATGTCGATATCGACATCACATACCGTCTTGTACGTAATTTGTGATTGTGGTCGTCATCGTGTAATAAACTGTTTACGATTCTTAAAAGTAGCATTCTCTGAAACACAAATCAGTCGTATGACAACACAAGTTATATAAGTTATTAATAAATGCTTTAAAATTTATATAATTTTTCAATTTTAGTTTTTGTTCGCCCCACCTTTGAAAAAGCTCCTTTCCCCGTATCTCTAACCAATGTGAAGTGGCTAATTGAAATCCGGTGACGACTGCGCATGCGCACTTCGCAACCGGGCATATACAAATTTTTCTGCCCCGTACGGCGGGCTTAAATGTAGTATTTGAGTCTCAGAACTTGATAGCTATTTTTCATTAATTTTGCTTCTTTTTTCACTCGATATTTAACTGTAAACAATTTTATTATGTACCGTCGTAAAATTAATATACAGTGATTCTCAAGCATTCTATTATCTGTGTGAATTTTATATTAGATAGTATATTTAAATTTAGTATTTTTAGAGTAGGAAACTGCAGCAAGCCTGGATATTCACTTCGACGTCATATGCGTATTTATCGATCATCATTGACAAATATATACAGTTGGCATTCTCAGAGCAACATGTTCAAACTACACGTAATGAGTCTATAGTAAAATTCGGATAAGGCCATATATATAAGCGTACAAATAATCATCAATTTGATAATAATTAGAAAAAAAAAAGTCTACTTCTAGAAGATATTTAGAAAATTATACGAGCTTTCCTTAAGGAAAATTCCTTATTTAAATCAAGTAAAAAATAATATTACAGCAATGTTACACAACGCTTTTATAATTAATACAAACGATCCACTCGGAAAAGGATTAACAGTAAAGAATATACAGAATCAGCCACTACCTACCATGTAAATAAATACTTAAGGAGCATTTCCATTTATTAAAGTATATAAAATGAACTTTTAACAAAAATGTTGCTTTTCCAAAATTCGCCTTGAACCCAAAGAACCCGCGAAATTACCAAAGGAATTGCATGCGTCGTTCTACGCACACGTTACCCTGTCGGTAAAGTAGGTACACGCTCAGCATGTACCGTCGATAATGCTTTCTTCAACTTTTCCAAGAAAGAAAAAAAACTTTATACATTTTCCATACCATATAATACAAAAGAGACGAAGAATATTTCGCAATGACACGTAACAGGGTTAGCCCAACCGAATCGTGGGCGTTTAGGAGGAGGGGAGGGGGCGCTTTACAAAGGTTGTAATTTACTCATAGGGTTACTGTACAACGTCTGGTGAATTATTCGTGGGATTTGGTCGGGCACGCGGTACCTACTTATTGTTGCTCAAAGTCTCCAAGGAAGGCGGTCTAACATTTCAGACGTGTTCGTGACTCTAGTGCGTATAATACATATGTACACAATCATTAATCGAATAGCCTTGACTCTCGATAAATTAGCAAAACTCTCATCCATCGTAAAAGCTCTTAGTTTCAAGGTCAAGAAATGTCGCTCCTTTAATTATTTCAAGAACTTTTAATCAGAGCAATAATAAAAACAGCTTATAATTCTTAAATAAAAAGAAATTATTATTCACCGGTTCGTTTTAAATTTTTAAAAAATTCCAATCAATTTTTAGACGTTAAGATTAACGAGCGATTCGCCCCTTTTACATGCCGTTATGCATTAATTACAATAGGGCTGACTATTCAGCTGTCCAAAGTTCAAAGGATCGACGTCGTTCTAGTTGGTACCATTCACAGTCGACACCTACTCAGGTATGTCGTTAACCTTGGAGCGTGTGGTACACCTGGTGCACCGAACTCTAAATCGACGCAGACAATGTTAACGTCGATACTAAACAACGTTGCACATTAATATAGAGCACCCCTGTAGTAATAACCTAGACTGTATAAAAATTCAAGTCACATTACCAGAACATGAATGAATGAAATAAAAAAAAATTTTTCTTTACCCCAAGTGACAGTTAATATCTTGGCCTTGATGGCTCTTGGAATAATAATAATAATGACGAAAGATAAAATATATTTAACCACTGTCCAGTGCCGAAAGATAAAAGATGCACGATAAGACGAAGACTTCGTCTATACCTTAACCTTAGACAGGGGTAGGTTATCGATAATCGGAATATCTGGTTGGTACCCATTGGTACCATAACGTATTACTGTGTACATACATACCAGTCACTACTCTAATATCAGCCCATGTAAGGGACCTTGCTTCCCCATTCGTCATGTATATACCTTAATAAACACTTGGAAAGCCCTGTTCTACTTTTCCAAGCGAGTAAAGGAGAGGCTTTGTATCGGTTAGAGGTCGGTTGGAATATATCGTAGGGATTAGTGGGGGCGCATAGAAGTCTAGCCTGTGGGTATAGGGGGCTGGATGTTAGTATAGGTTAGGTACAGTGCGCATGCGCGTAACCATGGCTACAAGTGGTTCCTGCGACCACTGGTCATTCCCGTCAAATATTTCCACCCGCAAGCTAAGACGTATAAAAGCCTCGTTGCTCGTCAATGATTTTTCATTAATTCTATTAACCTCACGAGCCGATCGTTAACCTTATTCAACAATGTCGAGAGTTTTTAACGTTGACAAAGATCGTCCTGACGTCTCGTGATTTCACTCGTGACACGGAGTGTTGCACCATTTTACGAACAGGAGGAAAAAGTATGACGCAGCGACGCTAAGGGAGTCGTCATCAACATCATCAACTTTATCAAGATCTTTGATAGTTCAGTGTACGTTGCAGTGTGTTTCTTGCTCCCGAGTGATAAATATGTAATAAGAATGAAGATTTTGGATTGTTAAATCTGACTTTTATGAGTTTCTCGACTTGTGATCGAAGGACATTTAATATTTTCAACACGCGTTACTCTTTGATCGTGCAGTTTAAAGTGACTTTTAATTATATCTCGTAACGCGTTGTACGATCCAAGTCGTCGATATACGTGAACTTGACTTTAAACCGTTGACAGATATTGACAATCGTTACTTTCGTTGTGACTCGAATTTTCATTTGATTTCTACATGTCGATTTATTGCGTCATTTTAGTGAAAACGAAGTACAATCGACAGTGAAGCTCAAGAAGTTCTTTCCTGAAAGTAGCGTCTTTGTAACGTGCTATTATTTTTACTTTATTTTTATGTCGCGCAGTGTCACGCGAATCCAGTGAATTATTACGCTACAGATCGTCCATTTGGAGTTACAGGTTCGTTCACACTGTCGAATGTGAGGCAGGGATTTCAGTGACTTTTTTTTTCTGTCAACGTAGCAATTCGGTACGGGTTTATAAGTTTTGCTGTAAGGTGCGCGAAAGGGTGCTAGAAGCATGTGAGTAAATGGCTGTGGGACGACCGATCCACCCTCCAAAAAACCTACTATGGGCATCTGCCTGGACACTGGTTAGTATCGTTAATGTAATTATTGCTGGGAGATACTTTGGGGATGATTTCATTTACGTTTTCGCTATTTTGAGGACAAGTGGCTGTTTTGGGGATAGTCCTCAACAAATTTTCAGCGTAATGACTGGATGTTTTGAGGACCAGATAGCGGACTGTCTCATCAAAATTGGTTATATTTTTTTTCAATGTTAAACATCCAGTATTTATGATGGGCTTAGAAATGTTTCGTTAGGTTAGATTGGGCCAGAACTCCAATGCTGTGATGTCTCAAGATATTCATTAAAAAAAAAAACATTAACTTGCTATTGTGAACTTCCCCTAATTTTTCGTGTCCCCAAAGTATCTCTTTGACAAACGCATATATATATAGTATATATATTACCGTCAGACAATTTCCTGACAGCACTTAGAACTGCACTCAAATTCTTTTGCACGCTTTTTATCTCGGGCAATATTTAACTAAATCGTACTTCAGATTTGTCTTCAAAACAACGTATAGTCCTGTTCCTCTGCGCTTTGTACGACCCAAAATATACTTTAAATGTTAATACGTTTTGCTTCAAATTTTCCGAATTTATAGCCTTTCTCGGAAATTTCCCGAGCGACAGTAAGTATCCTGACTACTTCGAGGAATAATTAGAGCTTGCGTGACTCACATCCCTTCTAAGAATTGTTAGATATAGAGTGGATCGCTGATGGATCATTATACATGATCCATATAAGATCCAACACAGATACGTCTAATGAGACTGTACCGTACTAAATTATTTATTAGAAGAATTACTACAGTCTATCTAGGAGATAGATCCAAAAACTAATTTCTCTTACAATAAATACAGCTTGGATCGAAAATTGATCTAGGTATGATTTTCTGCGCACACTAAGAAAATACAGCACGAAAGCTTCGATCAATTTATAGATCATAAATTGAATTAAGAATAATATAAGTTATAATTAAAAAAAAATATTTTCAATAATTATCTAAAGAACATTAATAAAATCATAATCAGCCCAGTTATTCCATAGGAAAAAATTGTTTATCTTAATCAATTCCCATGTCGTTAAAATAATCAACGTTCGCGCGCATCGCTCACCGATCCCTGATAACATTATCAGCAGTACTTCCCATTGATTAAAAAAAAAGTGACAATCATCTACGCCAATCATAAATTCCTCAATACTAAATTTGATTTGAAAAATTGAATTTGAAAGATGAGCAATATCAAATGTCAAGGGTCAAACGACACAAGTATATGATAAACTACAAAAAGATTTAATAGCTATAATGAAAAGTTGAGAAAGAACCCTGAAAGGAAATTGTCGACGTAAAACAATCCAAGGACTGCATGGATAGATTTACATACATATAGACGCATTAGCATAAGCATATGCATCTGTAATAATGTCAATTTAAAAAAAAAAAAGATTTCCCTATCCAAGTGTTTCGATTGGCCAATTACGTTTGCGCCTGCATAGATATTTCCTTACGTATGTAAATCCGCGAGTCTCCGTGTCCGATGCGACACACGAGCTGCAAGTAGTAAAGTGACGTACAGGTCAGACATAGAGCAGTGACGTAACATTTGAAAAATTGACCAATCAAAATACACCGTAATTTAAATCAGCATGGTTACGTGACGTAATTCTAATTTTTATTAATTAAAATATGGGTTCATTCATTAATGGAAAAAATAATAATTATCGTAAAAACATGTTGAATGCAGTTTGGATGCAGCTTAATGCAGCTGCAACGAATATGACAGTCAATGTCCACGTGGTTGAATCAACGTGTTTTCTATTGCGTTTGATCATGCGAGTATCTAGATCGTTCACTATGCTGGTATCGTATACGTACAGTATACACGTATGCACTGGTGACGACGTACGAGCACGCGACGTATGGCGACACGTAAGGATGCATGCAACACGTGTGCATAGGGATTGAAAGGACCGCTCGATAAAAACGTTTAATGATGATTCAGGTAAAAAAGGATATTGCGTAGAGATGTTTTTGAGAAATTTTTATTAAATTTTTCGAAATTTTTTTTTGCCAGGAATTTATGATTAATTGGTTTTTCGATCATTTGGGATTGTATGTGTCTAATGAGGTGGCGGGCAGGGGGGTTAATTAGTTTTCATTGCAAATCTGCAATTTTTTACTATTACTACAATTTTTTGTAATATCTACAGTGACTGAAGTTCATAACGATATCTTCTTCCTGGTTATCAGACTTTGTTATGATCGTTACGTTACTTATTAATCAGTCAGGAAATTTGAGTAAAAAGTCAAAAAATCGAAAGCCTTAATATTTAGCTATGTTTCGGTATGTACGTATATATATATAATATTTATATATATATATATAAATCCACACACACCCCCACACATGTATATGATCTCATAAAGCACGAATCTGTATGAATTTACATGACTCAAAGATTGATGAAAATTAAGCGGGAAATTCAAATCTAATATATGTACCTATATTAAATATACAAGCGGCTTATGAGCATAACATAATAAATGTGCTAATTCCGAGATCGACGTGTTTCAGTACTGTTTTCACAACTGTGTACAAAACTGTTTTCAGTAGTTTTGACGCGTAAAAACAAGATACAGTAAAGCACGAAATGTTTGCGCTTAGAAAATCAGACAGTCAGAGTCAATCATACTGTGAGATAGATATGTATATATCTACTTGTTATCGCTAGTCACGCGAATAAAACAGGCACTTCATATCCACAGTCCTCGGACCGAATGATTTCCGACAATAAATTTTCTACAAGGAGCACTCATATGGGTGTATGTACGTTCGTGTCTATGCACTTTATCATGAAATCATCGTTTGTTCGATGGCTCGATAAATTCGGAAGATTTCTATAATTCGATAAGTAATGCTCTGCTATTCGATTTGTAGTCAATCAATTGCGTAGCTAATCAATCGTATTATAGAGATAAAAATATCAACGTTTACGCTGCGATACTTACATCGTGTAACGTGTACTTTGCGAGTCGCAACGTTGAACTTAACCTCAAAATTCGTGGATGATCCAAAAGTTGGATTTATGATTTTTAGATTTTTTTTTCTTTATCATTTTAATTAAATTTTTCTTATGTTGTCGTTGCACGTCGGAAATGACCTACTAACAGTCATGGTACGTGGAAACGAGGGCAAGTCTACGAGGTAGTTAAGAAAGGTGACAATAGAACATAGTTGATAAGAGTGATAACAATTTAGTTTGAAAATAACGTTAGACATCAAATTACTTGAGCTTTTAGAAAAAAACGCCTAGTTTTCATACGCGAATGAATTTCTTATCATATTTGTTAATCATTAGTGCCGTGATCGATAGAAAATTTAAGAAAATTTTTTATCAAATTGTGACATCATCATTCAAATGGTTATTATGCGGGTCGTTATCAGTGTCGTTACATTGTTCGTTACTAGACTTGAGAATTACATGTAAATCGATTACAAGGCCATATTGAATTTTCATTTTAGTCATTCGTCGTTCATTCTAATCAGTGTCTTCCGTCATTAATCAATTTACGAAGATTCAATGAAAGTGTGGAATTGCCGTGTACGTGAAAATCGATAATATCAAAGAGACAATTTTATTGGATACTGGCGCAATAGGAACGACGTACTTTTACCTCAATGTGGTGATAAGAACTGTCAAACGGATTTATACGGAAGTACAAAGTTCGTTATTAGTTCTCGTTATTTTATTAATAAAAAGTAAAAAATTATATCAGATAATTATTGATTCTAAAATACAGTAAAAGATTCGCATGCGAATAAATGCATTATTTACAGGTAAATAATCAATAAATTTTCGCATGAAAAAGATACGTGAAAATATGGAAAATAAAACGAATATAGATTCCAAACATACACGGTATTCGTATAAGTCGAATTTTTATTAGCAGACACAGTGTTACGCGACATTGGTAAATGTTCTGCAAACATCTCATCAAGAACAATATCGTTTTTTATTTCTCTCTATTTTACGAAGTTACAAATAGAAAAGTATTTATCATTGTTATTGCGTTATTACGTTTAAATATCTCGGTAAGTGAAACGACGACCAAAATATAAAGTTATCGAGTTAAACGTAAAACGGGGTTCGGAGAGTCTAATTACTTAATTAATTATTGCACAGCGGAAAGTTTTTATATTACGATTAATGAATAGTCGTGGTTCGTGTTTCAAAATTATACAGTTTCATCTGTATTTGGCTACGAACGAGAGTTATAAGTCTGTATATGTATTATCGATAATCACCCGTTCACGGGAAATCGAAAGCACAAATTACCAAAGCTTAATAACGGTTAATAAGCATGTACACACATGGGCTAGAACCCTCCGGTATGATTAAATATTTATACTGTAAATTATAGTCCAACCAGCGAAAGAGTAATTTTTCGATCATTGTTAGAGATGCCCTGTATAACTGAAATATACTTTTTCGATAGTTTAAGTATTAGTGTAAGACTAGCCAAAGAGATACTTGCATTTTGAAGATAAGTCCAATTCACATAATGACCTGCGTTGGAGTCACACACTGTCGTAAAGAATCGAGGTTATGTACTCATATGTCACTTGCACGTAGATTAATATTTTAATTAGATTTTCAGGCTTCGTTAAAAGATTATTTAATGTGAATTAGTAGATAATAATTAGTCGAGGATTAATCTAAGTTTAATACGTAGTGTTATTTACGCCAAAAGTATGTATAACCTGAAGTTAGCTGGGTCATTCGATTTCTATGGTAGTGCCATCTTCAGGTGGTACGTGTGCACTGAGTAGCCCCGTTTAGTCAAGTAGTATCTTTTCGTTTATGAAACTTTTTAAAATGTGTTTTTTAAATAATTTTCTTTACAGAGCAACAGAATGGATCCCAGGTGTTCGACGAGAGCAATGTCCGTGGTACGGGGAGATGGCGCGGTGAAGCAGGACTCCTGGCGACGCCACCAGATGGACGTTTTCCTATGCAAAATGTCGGACCGGTTAACTTTGAGACACCCAAAGTGCCAGTCATTTTTGTTCTCGGTTAGTAATCATTAATTATTTATTTAATTAACAACTAGATTAACAGTTCGTCAGTTGTGTTATACAGCTTTACATATTTGTTGACTATTAGCATTTTGACACATATTCTATGGTACACAGTATATTTTACAGGGAGATATAATGTTAGTTGTAACACGAAATACGTCAGGATTTACTTTTAGCTCGAATCCTTTTCAAAGATGATTATTGTCCTTAAAATGACTTCTTGCTTCAGGTGGTCCAGGAAGTGGCAAGGTGACGCATTGCGATAATTTGATGCAGGAAAAGAAAGGCATAGTACATATTAATATGACAGATCTGCTACAGCAATATGCATTAGGAAATGGTGAGAGAAACTTTTGTTTAGACGATTTTTTAAAATCATTTTTAATAATCAATGCATTTAATAATAGTCATCGGAGTAGTACGATAATAAGTCATTAAAATTAATCATTGTACATACGTCGCACTAACCCTTAGCACAAAAGGTATTACGCCGTTTGATACCATCCGACGACTCGTACATTTCGACCAATATGGACCACATTTAAATGGGAATGTGTACATACGAAAAGATGCTATATTTCGAATTTCAAAATGCCGGCGGTCTAAGGGTGAAAATAATGACAGGGACTGTCCAAGTATCTCAAATAGTAGTCTGCATCGTTACTAGTAATAATCGATATCTCGTAATTTCATATAAATAAATTTCCATCATTTGAATACTTTTTAACAATATACGTACCATAAATTATACATTGAATCGATTAATGGTTAATCATCTTGACCGACTGATCATATTGATCTGCGATCTCTGAACGAAAAAATTTAGGTTTTGTCACACGCTATCGTCCTTTCATCAGTGATAAGAGCATCATTCATTCATAATCAATTTTTAAGTAAAAAATAAAGTACGTACAAGATCAAGATAGTGGAATAATTTTTAATTACGAGTGCCTAATCAAATTCATAAAGTTATAGTTAATCAATATATTCATAAAATTATAATCACAGTATCTGAGTCAACGACTGTTTACCTGCTTATCAGTAACTCAGATTACAGTTCAACCGTTCAATTCTGAAACTGCTTCAAATCAATAATTACACTTTTTTTTCGCTTAATTTTATGTAAATAAAAAAACGTTTTTTAATTACACAACAGATATGCAAGACTTTGGTCTTCTGAGTAGTAAAACCGTGTCTGAGGTGCTTATGCTCGAGATGAAGATGTCACCAGGTGCCAAGACGTTCCTGGTCAGCGGCTATCCAAGAAATATGCGGGACGTGGTCGAGTATTCCGAGAGGGTAAGTAAAACATATAAAATAAAAAAAAAAATTACGATTTCAATACATGAAAAGTCTGATTCTGCGCATGCGCACCAAATTCGATAAGCTAATCGAGAATCGACATTGTCCCATTCAACCAAAATGTATTTTTTTTTTTTTCGTAACCCGAATGGAAATAACGAAAAATATTTAACATGAACCACTATGTCATTGACCTCAATTGCCAATGGCTGCCATACACGTAAAATACTTTTCACGAAATCCAATCGTTATTACGAATTATTCAAAATTGATATGAATTCAGATTTTAATGTCAGGTCATACTGCACTTTGTCTGCACCGACTATCCTAGAATTTTTAATAAAATTTTATTAATTCGTGACCTTCGATAATTTTCGTATACGTTTTTCAATGTATTATTATATATTCCAATACACTGGAATTTTCTTTTTATATGTTACGTGTTAGCTTTGCGAATTTTCATGTTATGTTTGTTTTCTTTTTTTTTATCGGCATCGAAATTGGGGCGACATCGAAATAAGCCATGACGCGCTGGTATCTCCTAATAAATAAATAATG
>JARPRH010000144.1:81848-95938 GCA_031763665.1 Calameuta haemorrhoidalis | reverse complement strand
TCACGTTTCTTCGCCAAGAGCAAGCTAGAGGAGTCAGTGGCTCAGAGCGAGGATACAGAGCCAGAGTCCATCAGCAACAGTGTGCCAGTGCCTGAAGAAGTTGTCCATGTTTTCGACGAGATGGACCGTAACATGGGCGAAGATCGACGAAAAGGCGACCAGCAGCTCCATGGTGGTGACTCCGAACATGTATCTGATGGTTTTGATACTCGTCAGGTGAGTTGGACATACAATAATATTATTATTCTATCTATTATACTCATCGGCATGACAAATTTATGTACACCTACTAAATTAGTATCTATTTTTAAGCAGCATTCCAGGATCTATGCTTTCATACAAGCAGTCTAAAATTCCCATAGCCTTAATCTCAATAAGAAACCTTTATAAATCTTCAAAGCTTATTCTCCTAAGAGAAGGTCCTGGAAAACAATGTTTTCAAAGTATACTACCTAACTTATCACGATTCCACTGGCGACTAGTAAAACATTGATAAATATAGACTCACCCCACTCATCCACCCAAGTAAGAAGAAGTAAAGTACACACACGACCTAGAGTTATTCCAGAACTGTGAGGTTATGATGAATAAGGTATTCATTTCCTGTGCACAAGGTCATTTATTATCGATATAAGCAATAATGCCTAGAAGTACCAAATCACTGATAGACCAACAAAGCCGCAACACGTTTTACAAACCCCTTTCCAAGATCCTTAGAAAATAAACATAAAATATTACCAAACCTTGATTAAACGTCCTATCTTTTGAAATTTGAAATGAGTAACAAGAGGACATTCAACTTGCTCTTTAGAGTGAGAATAGGAGAAGCATTAATGCCTAATACTTTTGATTTTCGTTTAATCTGCATAAAACTCTTATCAATATTCAGAATCGATTCACCGTCTGATTTTCTACTAGCGAGAAAGACCGGCGTGGAAGTCAAGTGGCCCACTTTTCTTTGGAAAGTCGTACAGTCGGTATTTATCGAAATTTCCGCATATCTCAGGTAATTGACAGTCTCTCCTCTCTAGAGTATGCATCTGGATATATGTATTTATACGACACATATCGTGGTCACCACGTACGTACATCAATTGCAATAAATAATCAATAGGCAGCCGACCTCATTATCGACAGTCACCTCTGGCAAATATCCAAAGCTGAGCCGAAACGGCTGGAGACTTTCAGCCAGTCTTTCAAGTGGCGTTAAAGAAGCACAGTCGTCTTATCCTAAAAAGAATATTATCCTTTTTTCTATCTTCCTCAAAGACTGAAGAACTGATGGTGCCAAATGGCAATTACGTTTTTCATTTTCACTTTTTTTTCTTTTACTCATTCTTCCATTCACTCTGTTATCCTTGGCGCCTACAGTCAGTCAGCTCAAGACAATTGTTCATTAACGCGATCTTAATCTGGAAGATAATTGAAAACTTTTTTATAGTTCTATGTCGATAACATAATTCACAAATATATATATATATATATATACTGCAATGAATAGATCCTCGCTCACGTGCCAAAGGATATTGCGAAATTTGTTTCAATGAATTTATCGAATTGCTTTGTTCTTTTTTCCACGGTCGATATCGAAATTCGATAAAATACGAGGAGCAGATGTTTGCATTATTGTGGCATTAATCTGAACGTTAATGATCACTTGGAGTCTTATCAGTATCATCCCGTCAGTAGATAAGTATTATGAAAACACAGAATCTTTGAATATTTTTTCTCATAACAGCCAACCATCTTACTTAGTCCATTCAGAAAATATTATACTGGACTTCCATAAATGTCTTGGATATTCGTCCAATAGAGTATCAATATCAAAAAGTGTCAATTGTTATATTGCAATTTGCAATATCCTTTGCGATGCAATATCCATATTAAGTTAGAACTTTGTAGCCAGCATATACCGAGTGCACCATAAGCCTTAGACCGTTTCATAGAAAATAACAAGGTTCCGATGAATATTCCGAATCTTACTGTACACCCTGTATATACATACAGACCAGATCTCAGACGTCCTTGCTAGTTCGATCGTTTATACCGATCAATGTAGCGTAAACTGATGCGGATACGCGATATACCTTGTTGCCATATTACACTTTAAGGTTAGGTTAGTCTGTACGCACAAAACATCGTTGTACGAGACACTACTAAGTCCAGCTGCATAACTGGGCTTACATGTAAATTAACAATTCTTGGTAACATTGATTATATTTTATTGGTCGTCGTTAGTCCTTACCTTTTAATATCAGATACGACGCTTATAAATAATTGCAGCAACTTCCGGGAAGAGCAAATGACCCAGAAAATCCTAATACGGTGGTTCGGTCCTCGAGTCTCCATAAGGCGCCATGCTTATTTTTTTCTGCTTCTCGCGCACCTATAAGGTTAGATTGCTCGGATTTGTCGAGACAGGAAAACTACAGTACTTCACTGACTCTTAAACGTTTCCTTTTCTGTGGCTTTTAGTATTCACGACTGTTGCAGCGACACGTAAGCCTACCGACTTCTTGTATTGCTGTAAACTCGCCGCTTACATTGTACGTCTCTACGTGCGTACGTTGAAACGTCGTGTAGCCATTTTGAAGTTTGAAAGCGACGCGGCGTCGTCCGCTCGTGAAATATTCACACGATGTTTACATCGCGCGATACATTTTACGTACGTCATATTTTTGCTGGGATTACTGCGGTAAATACTCGTAGTAACCCTGAATACTCTTTGCTTTACGATGATTCATCATCGGCACGACTTGTCATTCTGCCATAGTTTTCGTCCTGCGTATGATTCATTACCAGAGATTGGCAGCAATGCCTCGATTATTAAAGGCTGGTTCACGTGTGTTCGTATTTTCTGCGCTTCCTTACCTCGGACAGATATACATCGTGCATCGTCATTACCATGAAAGGGATAGTCAAACTGGTTGCGCAATCTCTTGCGTCCATTGTGACATCCTGAAGCGCGTCTGAATTACCACGTGCGCATGTGAATCTGCCGGCGTCTTCTGGCCGAGTTTCGAATCGCGACGCGACGCTCTGACACCGTTGCTCCGCGCGCCAAGTCTTATTGAGACGTTCAGGACGATGGAACGGGCGGGCCCTAATTTTTTCGTATCGTTGCGGACGCCTGATCTCCGGTGTCATTGTGAAACTGTTCCTGGCTACTTCGTCGTAGGTTGTTGTCCAGAGTGAGACAGAGGGACGTAATAGATTGGGAGTGACAGAGAGCCGTAGAGTTATAAATATGTAATTTCGCGTGGGTTTTCTCAGCGAAAGTGAGAATCCAGTTTTGTCGACGGTGCTGCCACCACTTTGTTTTTCTCTCACGGAGGCGGCAACTCGATTTTACTTTGTGACTTTTACGAATACGCATTCAACGATTGTCAGACACTATGCATACTGTTTATAGTGCAAGCACTATACTGTTTATACACGGTGACTGTTATGTCCTGAGAAATAATTGTTATCTCGATCCCCCCCTAACTCTGGCTTCTCTCGGCTTTATTACTACTGTCGTTGCCTATGGACTACGTGAGGTTGTGTTACGTAAATCGCGTATGATGATGCGATTATGCAAAACGGTTTATTTTTGTTTATTCAGTAAAATTTTACTTTCTCTTACAATTAGTACTTTGTACGTTGGCGGACGAATCGGGTTAAAAATTTGTTTTGTGAGAAAATGTGACTGGCGATAGCTGCCATGCGGTATTGTTCATCCAGAGAAAGTGACCTTCATTTCTGTTAGCCCTGCGGCCATTGTAGTGACTGCCGCTTAATGCTCGGTTCAAATGACTTGACTCGACTCATTGATTCACGGACTCAGACTCACGGCTGACTCACTTTAGTTATATCCTTGCGGCTTTTGTTCCTCTCTTCGAGCAGTGCGCTCTACTCGAGGTGCCGAGCACGAGTGGCACACTTGCTGTGGGTTCCTCGAGACCTCAACTTCTTCTTCCCCCCTACTTTGCTCTCCACTTGCTCTAGTAGGTCGGTAGGTTCCTCTTTCTGTAGTCAATGCGATTCCTCTAACCGCGAACAGTGGCTGCAGGCCCCATTCTTCTTTCTCACTGACAATCAGTCGTCCCGGTTCGTTCTCGAACTTCGCGTCGCTCCTTCGCTCTATGCTTGAGTTCGGCTTTACGTTTCACGAGGTATGCGATCGATGGTGAATTATTGAAACTTTTTTTTGAGAAGTCCTACAGTGTTTTTTTGTAGTGTCGTTATGTTATTTTTGGAAATTATCAGTGACGTCATAGTCGGGTTGAACGAGCTCCTTCGGGCAGTACAGCTTGGGATTTAACGCGTCAGATCCTCGGGTGACTCTCGTGCGGCCGTAGAATTCTTGGTTATAGGCAAACAGCATTCTTACTGTACGAATATGCTTGTAGGAAGTTTTATTTGTTTTAACAAGTTTTGATTCCTTTTTTTGAGGGCTTTTCTTTGTTGATGCTGATATTTGTAAAATTTTGTTTTTAAGTGGCACAGGGTACTTGGGGTATTTTACGTTTCATTGGATTCTAATTTACTGTTAGTTTTTTTTTACACTCGAATGGACTCGGATTCGATTAAGGATAGAGGGGTAACGCTGTATAAAATTCTGGTTTAGTGCAGTAGAGAGAGAGAAAAAATAAAACAGCCAACCCGAATACGAATTGGCAATGCCAACGAATACGTGCCGGAAATCGCAAGTTTAATTAGTGTTATCATTATTTTCGGCAATGGGTCTACATAACTGTTTCTTTTCTCAATTTATTTTTATTTCTAGTTTTTTTTTCTGAGTGCGTACTGAAATTACGTATCTGGAGGATTTTTCAAAAATTGGAAGGTACACGAGATTTTTCTTATTCGCAATTTTTTTATCTTCTTCAAGCCTGTCTCTCTGTCGTCCAATCAGAAGTCTTAACGGTGTTTCGTCGACGAAATAAAAAATCTAACCTCAAAATACGCACCTGGACAGTGTAAAAGTGATATGCACAAGTGATAAGGAATTGCCAAGGATGTTCCTGGGAGTCTGAGAAATGGCCAGTGAAATAATGTTGGCCCCGACGTCGACGGTGGCGTCGTCTAAGCCGTCGACGCTCGACGTCGATGACGTCAGGGAGATCGTCAGGAATGCCAACGTCACTTCTGTTTACGTGAGTCTCAATGATACCAATATCCGTTACTCGTCTGCATTTCAATTCAGACAATTCTCGTGGGCCATTTATTACATTTATCCAGCCCTTATCTTCAATACCACACACGCCATTTTCATTTGTTCCACTCGATCGTGCCTGACACATTTAATCCTCCGCTGTTGGCAGCAATGCTTTCCTTCTCGTATGCTAGCTTTGAAACGTGCCGGAAATACTGTACAGTTATAGACGGTCCCTCCTGTGTTGACTTTTTAAACAGATTCTCACCTCGGGACTCGTCCGCTGCACAGGGGTTAGTCAAGAGCCTGAAGTTGGCTTTAACTGTCAAAGTCGAATTGACATCGCCAACTTCTGTCGGCGCGCCCGAATAACACTGCGCTTATGTTTTCACATGCTTCTTATAATTGATATAGGGAAATTTGGGATTACGAAAAATAATTTGTAACTGATTTATATGTTTTGAAAATTCTACCGAAGTAATACATAGTAATGGAGTTTCTTTTCGCTTTTTTATTACTATTACAGGAAAATAATAGCGATAAGATTAGACGAAGATATCAGATTTATCGGTTAATAAATATATATTTTTACTATTTTTCTTAGCTGTTTATACTACGATTTAACTCTGTTACATTTTGTATATATTTTGATATCAGGGAATAATCGGAATGAGGTAGCGGTGATTTTTTTTTGTTAACCGATTTAGGATGACGATTTTCGTAAGTGGACATGTGTTGTCACGCTTTTAATACCGGACGGTTTTTTAATCTTATCTGATGTACATGATTGTTAGGAAACGTGAATTCGGTCATTGTACTTGGAACTTGTGTTTAAAGATTTGAGCCTGTGAACCTGCAGGCCTTTAGGCGTTTTGATTTGAGACATGGGCGAGTCCACTTCCGGCCAATAAATATGTATATTCGACTGACAGTCGAGGAAGTGTTTTCGGACATGGTGGAACCGCCGGGCCCTTCTTATATCTCGTTATAATCTCGACTAACATATCTGCATTAGCATAGGCAAACGTACCTACATATATGTATAATACATTGACGTTGCTATAAATAGATCGACACGTGGCTCCTTAACGACTTTTGCGGCTTTGACAGTTGCTTGCGATGATTCGAAATCGCGAGTAAATTTGAGGTTAGAAATTTTCGTTGAAATTGCAACAATACAATTTGAGATTGCGAATAATCCAAAATTTCTTACGTACATACTTTTTGGAAGCGTTGGGAAAAAAGATGATTGTGAATTAAAAAAATTTTTTTTTTTATGTTGGTACGTTTCGCGCTGTCTCTTTGAATTCTCGTCTCGACGGATCTTTACAGTTTAATTATTTATTAGCATACAATGCCACTTTTTTTTTATATTAATAACCCGAGTCACTACTTTCCCGTGAATAATGGCGGAATTTTATTTGTCTCGTGTGACAGTTACTTTTTTTGCTTCATCATTATCTCTATACTCGTTCAATTTTTTTTTTCAAATTATACTGCCGTTCTGTTACTACGCTGTAGGGTTGAGAAGTTTATTAATTTTATCGAGGAACTTGACGATTTCTTACGCACGGCGAGTTTCCGTGGTCTGCTACTTTTTTTTCCCCTTAGCACAGTCACCGAGTCACATTGCCGAAACTGACGCGTGGGTTTGGAATGACGTTTCCCCACCTACACGTAATGTCGATGCTGCGATGCTGAATGTCAACTTTACCTTTTGACATGACCATATCGGTCGGATTCTGAGTCAACGAAAAACTCTTGCCAGGACAGGACAGCCAGTTAGTAAATTTTGAGAATGATTCGAAAGTGAAAGATAAAATTATAATTAATTTACGGTTTTAGATGGTGCCTATAGTAATGTGTATATCTATATCTGACGGCCATAAAGTTTGATACGACGTATCTCACGACGGCTGATTATTTTCTGGTCAATATGAGACACACTGTATATTATGAACGTAACGCTATAGGGTGGTCTCAGTGAACTGCATGAACTCGGGTTAAACGTATTATCAAGCGATAGAGCTGAGAATCGAAGACTGCATAGTATGAAAGATTCACTGGGTGGTTCAAGGGGGGTCGGAGGGGGTGGCCACTTGGGACTCGTGAGAACAATGATTGAAAATTACAAGAGGAGGTTCGCGCAGAGTCGTGAATTGTCGGGTCGAAAGCGAAGGTCCTCGGGCTCGGGCGACTTCCGCTTTACGGCTCGAGACAGATTATCAACGGTGAAAGTATAGATTATCCCGTTGAATAATCCTGCGGCTTGTTCGATCACCGGATGATTACATTTTTCATGCAATTTTTTTTTGTACTAATTCGCAACGAGCCGAGGCGGCGATTTACAAGTTACGTCTTACGGTTCGGATGCGTCTGTCAAACTTGACAGCTGTCACTGGCCGATCCATTTTTTCGAGGCGGTTAGTTTAGAGAGAGGGGCCTTTGGATTTTGACGAGTCCTATGACTGCTGCGAGTGCTAGCGAGAGGGACTTATGGGCGATCGCGTGCGTAAGAGAAAGACGGAGATATGCGGCGAGAGATTTTACGAAATTTTTACTATCTTCGTTTCTATGGCGACTATGTATTTTTGTATTTCTTTATCTTTTGCGGAATCGAATCTGTCATGGACGCGTCTTTTAATGGCCATTTATTTCCAATGGTACGAAATTTATGGATGATGTGGTAATACATATCTGTTTTATCTCTTTTGACAGTTTGATGGCCGGTGATAACAATTTGTTTGACAAATTTTTTTCATTTTTTCTCTTTTTTTCTTTGTATTGTAAAATTCGGACTCTGCTTGGGCTGTTTCGTAGTTGAAGAACGTAACGTATTGTACGAGCAATTTGCCTACTATAAATAAGTGTTCACGAAGCGACAAAAATAAACTTGTTATAGTTTCGAGTTGGCGTAGCGAAATATTTGAGGGATGCGTGCAAAATTGTTGTCATGCAGAATTTATACGACGGAGGGGGGAGGGGGGTAATATATATTTTTCGAATACCCTTTCGAATTTTTTTTTTTTTTCATTCACTCGAAGTTATTCAACGAGTAGTAGTTTTTTTTTTACACCAGCGGCACTCCGACATGGTTATAAGGCACTTGGTAGTGGTACTCGTGGGCAAGTACCGGAAACGCTCGTGATTTCCTGTGAAGTCGGTTTGATTTTTAATTTTCATTAATTGCCAACTTTAAAGTTAGATCGAGAGACTCTTCCTCGACTTTTCCTCCTCGTGAAAACTCTTGAAACTTTTTTTTTCCATCTTTTTCTCACTTTTTCACGAAAAAATACGGATGATAGTCTCCGCCATGTTTTACGTCTTTCAGGATCTTCTCGATTTGGAGTCGCGAAGATTTTTGCCTTATCGGGTGAAATTGAAAAAATTTTTTTTTTCGACGTTGTCACTTCCAAGCCGGATGATTCGATTCCTCCAGTAATTCCCGTTAGTCCTTTAAACTGTGTACGCACTTCCCGATACTGATTTCAGGGCCGTATACCAACGATCACCCTCGGGGGGTCCTTGCTTTCTATGGACGGCATAAAAATATTTTTCCCAAGACTTTCCAAGCCACTCGCGTAGGCTGCGCAGTGTCGATGCGCGTGGGCGCGATACATGCTGCGTGCATTATCTGCCTTGCCAAAGGGAAAAGGAGAGGAGAGTCATTCGCCTCATCTTTACGTACTCCATTCACCTACAGAGTCCATCCGCCATTTTTTATAAGCTATAGGAAAGAGGTGTTCCTTCTCTTATCACTTTATCACTTTACCTTATCGCTCACGTATGGCTATATGGATCGTTATGAATTTTCTGATGCTCGATCAACCTTGACGTCAGTCGTTCGGATTCACGCCAGACTACTTCACTGATTCTTGCTCTTCCGGGTCTTGTTCTTTGTGGACGGACATACTTCCGGTATTTATTGTGCAAGGAACAAAATCTCCAACCATTTCGAGAGAGACATCTAACATAAGTCTCTCTATCTCTCTTTCTCTTGTGACTCCTTAAAGTCTCTTGTCGCATTCGTTCACAAAGCAGTCACGTGACGCTTATACATTTTGAGGTTATCTAATAGATTTTCTAGTGTTTACAGGACCTTTATCGTTATCAACTCTGACTGCTTATGCAGGAGCTGCAGTGTCCCGGAAGTTTGGACTTATTTGATCAGGGACTTTCAGAACCCGAGACGCCCGGCGTCCGCGCCTTGGAGACGTCGTGGGCTTGTCGTCGGGATGACGTATCGTGTCGTCGTGCTTGCTTTATTTTTATGTTTAATATATATATATATCGATCAATAAGATATCAGATATAATGTACAGTTCGTTTCACAGGAAACGCTCCACAATAAATGTCAGCGTTAATTAGTACTGTCACCATAATCTGTACGTGATTATCTTAATTATTTTTTTCTCAATTGAGCTAATTATTTGTTTATTTATCTTTTTCATACTTTTGGCCTAATTCCTTGTAATTTCCTCAGCCTAACCTCCAACCCAGCCAATAGCCTCGTGCGTGCCCCCAGAGCGTCGAGGACGAAGCCGCACCCTTGCAAATGCGTTTTACGTAATTAAACGTCTCCGCATAATTTTCTACGTCACTCGCATATCGATCGGCCTTTGACCTCTCGCAACCCCACACGCACCCAACACAGTCGTAGTTCGAAGGCTATGGGCCTTCTCGAGGTCATAATCTTCATTGCTCGATGACATTCGCGTGTCTCTCGTGGCGCTGTAGTCGTAACTGCAATTTGTCTTTCTCTCGAATCCAAGTTCTAAATTTGCATTGTAAACTGTACCGAGATCGTGACGTCATTTCTTTATTAGCACTACGTACGTTGGACTCTGCTCGAGTCGCTCCTATAGAAACGAATTGTCGCGGTCGCTCAGCTGCCTTCTTGAAGTCGGTCGTAACACTGCTGCTGCTACGTTCACGTCTGTTAAACGTATACAAAGGGCTGACTCATAAATCCATAAATACAAATAATCCTTGTCTGGACCCCCCCTACTCCTCTTTCGCACTCGATAACACTCCCCCCTCCCAAAGCTCTGTACACACTGAAAGACAACGATCCTTCCCATTAGGGTTTAATGGAGGTTAGCAGGCTTCACCCTTGACGGGTGAAAAGCAGCTGGTTTTTGTCTTATTTTTTTTTTACTTGGTTCTTCAGAATATTCCTCCCGACATACTTTCATTTTGCATATAAATCGGTACTATTCTATAATATTAGTATAGAACGGGACATGACTGGTACTGATTTTGATAATAGTTCAGGACGATACCGATAAGCGTCTTCAGGTTCTTGTGATTTGTTATCATCGCATTTAGGTTATCGCAAACACAAATTTAGTCTGGATGGACGATCGATTTTCGAAATCTTTCGATTTTTTATTTTGATCGATAAAAATTGTCACGTGACCGGATCTTGCCACACGAGCGTCACCCTTATACATTGTTTATTGTCTAGCAGGATTCTCGTCCTTTCTCCTTCCTTACCGATCCAGCTCGACCCAGCGAGTGCCGATCGGTCCTGCAGCCAGCCGAGCACTTACTGCAATGAAAGCGTGCACTAAATAAAAGAGCTCCAGTTTTACTTGGCGCGATCGCGCACTCGGCCGAGGTCGTTACCCCGAGAATCAACGAAGAAGTGGACGTCGACGTTTAAACGATCGTTGCACTTCGCCTTGTGGACGCGGAGTAACGTTAATCGTACGTTGGATAAGGATCGACCGTGTCTCGTATCACGTATACCGTATCCCCTATCTGTGTAGACACGTGGTCATCCACACGGAAAGAGGTAGACTGCTTCTTGAACAGTGAAACGAATAATTATCCAAAGCCTTGCGTAATTACAATATTTGCCGTCCTGCGATCTTTAAGCTCTTATCACAGTGCGACGGTCGAGCGATTTCTAGATACGAAAGTTGAAAGCTCCCAGCTGCCCAGTCAAGAGATTCTAACGTGGACGGGCTGTCTTTGTACTTACCGTCTATGGCGTACGAGCAAAAGCTTCGATCAACAGCATGGGATATGTCATTGCCGAGGATTATTTTACGATGGAAAATTTTGAGGTTAGGTGGCTTCGTTGTGGTTGTTGATTTCGTGATAATCTCTCACTGGAATTCGTTCTCTACGGCTCTTCTGTGAATTGGGCTTAGAGGGGCGGGTGGGCGGAGCCTGTACCGTCGTGAAGTTGGTCTCGAATAACATTAACGTACTTTTCTCGTTATACCCAGCATGCCTCGCGAGGATTGGGAAAAGCCGTGGACGATATTTTCTGCTTGCTTTTCGCTGTTATTATTCGTACGCTGTTTTATCGACGACAGTTCGCTGATTTCGAGTTTTTTCACGTCACACGCGTCGCGCGATAATCCTTGTTGTGTTTTCGGCGATTCTTGTCTCATCCTTGTATCTCCCCGTGTAAATGCGACCATTTGTTATCTGGCTCATTTGCAGAGTCACGGCTGCACGTGGCGACCTTACGCGTCGAATGGCTGAGTCTATCCTTGCACAATGGTCCTTGCTGGAAATATCCTACTTCGGCTTCCTCACTTATAGTGGTTAATGCTGTAGTGCGCGGAGAGTGATCATATACGGGCACGTGACTTATGTACCATATACATATGTATGTACATATACGATGGGATGAATTTTGCTTTTTTGGAATTTTTTTTTGTTTTTTTTTGGTTAGATTTACTTCCGACGAAATATTTCGAGATCGACAGGTCTGAAGTGTGCGATGCTTTTTTTTCTTTCGAGTCTCGTTCGGACGTCCTGCTTTCTTAATTGGATTTGGCTAATTGTGAATCGGCCGACGGACCCCGACTTTTCTGTGTATGTTTGGACTCGCTGAGACGTCCATGTGATTTCACCATTAATTGCCGTAAACTTGGATTCGTATGGACACAAGAGATTGGAGCTCAGGATTCGACGATCGCGGTGTAACAACCCCGCGTTACCGGTAGCTGTGGGCAACAGTGCATGGAAGCGCGATCCACATACGAAACAGTGCGAGTTCCTGGGGCACCGGTAACCTCTCCGTCGGTGATTTTATGCGATCGTCTAGTCTCTAGGTTTTAGCTTCAGGCCTTAGTATCGTTTCACGACTGGGATTCGCGGTGCGTTGCTGACAGGACTGTGAGAACGTTTGTGAAACGAAAAGATCGTCTTTCGGAACGCGTGTTATGGGAATTCGTCGTTACGGCTGTGTAATAGGCTTTAGGTATTTTTGAGAGGATTCATTACGCGGGTTGTTAGAACGCGATCGCAAGAGTTCTGAATGATCTGGATACTTAGGCTTGTTTTGGTAAGCAATAAATTTTTGAATTTTGTAATTTTTTTTTTCTATTTATGTTTCCTCTGGCCTGTTTTATTTTTCTTCGACCTCCACGAGTCAGTTGTGCAATTCCTTTTGGAATATCGTTGCGCTGCTTTCTGTATACTTGTACGAATCGATTAGTATTCCTGTCGCTTATTCCTCGCCCACACTCTTTCGCCATTGGTACATATAGTGTCGACCGTACGCTCACACGTGAACTCGCTTTAAAAGGAGCGACAACGCGAGTCCAGGTACGAATTAATATTTGCCGATTATGCGTGTGTTTATCGCGGGCGACTTTTTTGGCCAGTGTTCACGGACCCCCGAAGCCTCGCACACTGTATAACTATATGTATACTATACTATATGCTTAATAACGAAGTTAATTACGAAATGAATTTTCGTTCCTTAACCCACGCGCAACTCGTTAGCGTATATACAGGGTGAGATCGAGAATTTCTATTGGTATAAGTAAAAGTACTAATTTGACCCGTTAACACGTATTTATTTATTTTTTCTCCCCCGTTATCTTTCCTTCTTACAGAGACCCGCAATCGCTTCGAAGAGTCTTAAGGCCCGTACGCCATATTTGCTGATGACCCCTTCGACCGTTCTCTCGGGTCTCGTACCGTGTGAACGTGGCTTTAGATTACGAAACCACGAGCCGCGGATACCGCCGGCACATTAGCAAAACGTGTGCAGCAAGAGGCACAGGCGGGTAACTGACCTAGAGCTACATCGAGGCGAGGCAAGCATGAAAGTAGCGAGCGGTCAATGTACTCGTAATAATGCCGCACGAAAAGTATCGATTCGATTTATCGATATTCGATAGTAATCGCTTTTCGATAATCGTCGAGATCGGTTCGCGATGGATCGATTTTAACAGCTGCCGGGTGCACAAACCGTAGCGGGGACGACCCTAGGAAAGATTCACGATTCCTTTTGACTGTCGACTTACTTTTTTTTTTTTTTTTTTTTTGGAAACCTCTCAATACCGATACTTCACGGTTCATGAAATTCTTCTAGCCGCTTAGGCTCAGCGAGACGTCAGGAGGTTCAGGTTCAAGTTCAATCGAGCGTTCGGGCCACACTGTAAACTATCCTCGGATTTTCTATCTCTGTCTTCGTCCTTCTTTTATTCCTAGTAATCTCGCTGTCTCTGTCCTTTCTTACTCGGCTGCTCGCTAACGACTGCCTGCCGTGTATAAACCGAGCGTGCCTGATTTCACGCCGCTCGAAAATTCAACTGGCGAGACCGGATTCGTTCGACTACTCGGGTCTTCGTACTCGCTCGTCCTATCTGCGCCGGGAGTTTAGACTGTCTTGATACGCGGATTCATTCCAAGGTCGGGTAAGCCTTTGTATGTCTCGGCTGTATGTCCTTTGGTTTGACGTTTTCACGAAGCGACCGTAACTACACGTGGGACAAGGAGACCGGCGTTGATTTTGTTTGACATTTTTTTTTTTTTTTATGAAAATTCGTTGTGATTTTTATTATCAAACGTACGTTTTTTTGGCAGTTTGGGATCCTGTGCATCCCATTTATCGCGCGGAGAGAAAACTATCTGAAACCGGTAACCGCTCACTTCGGGTCGCTCGGACCCAGCCTACCGAGTCCGGACAACTTTTTCTCGC
>JARPRH010000144.1:28422-43720 GCA_031763665.1 Calameuta haemorrhoidalis | reverse complement strand
AGTCCGTCGTACGTGAACAATGTCTCCATTGTACTTTCTATAATTGTTCTTAAATCATGTAATTTCCTCGAAGTGTTTAATGCATCTTTTTTAGCTTTCATCAAAGGCTCTGTTGCGTCGTATTGAGAATTCAGCCAAAAGATATAGTCGTTGATGTCGCTAATAGATTGATTAACAAAATATTAAATTAGATACTGCTAGAAATATTTAGTAGGCATACAGAAAAATAAGACTCACTCAAGAGCAGCTTGAATATCTTTTGTTTTCTGTGATAAATTTATGGTTTTTAAATTATTTAATATTGCAGTAGCTTCTTTCAACGCTTTTTTGACTTCGATCTTCTTATCCTCATTTCCGTATTGTGAAAGCTGAGCCATAGTGTCTGATCAAAAATAAAGTTGGAGCATATGTTTATAATTAAAAGAATTGGCTCATAATATATAAATTTAATTATCAAGTACCTTCCAGTTGTTGTTTCACATGTTCAATTTCGATGTGTGTACTGTAGATATTATTTTTCAAATCATCACTTTTCGATTTAAGAATGGTGGCACGCTCGGCTAATTGATTCGCCTAAATTAATTGATAAAAATGAAGAACAATTAAATATTAATAAGTATATCGAGTATTTATCACTAAGTTTTTCAATTTAATTACTATCAATTTTAAACTGTTTGTTGGCCTACACTATCAATAAAAATAATGATAAGATATATCTAGTGTGATACAGATGTATCTTGTTCGGCATAATTAAATGACGAATGATGAATATACTGGATCTTATGGAGTTGAAACTGATAAGATGGGAACCAATGATTATGTTTTTGACTAAGAGTTATCATGAAAAAAACAAGTCATGAATCACTATACAGATTCTAATAATTAGACTTATGTATTCCATATCGAATACATTTTCATCTTATCTCTTACATTTCTCAATAAACCTTCTGCATTTGTCATAAGTTTCCTGTAGTCATACCAGGGTACATTTTTCAATCTGGTCTTAATCAAGTTTTCCATTTGAAGCTTATCAAGCAATGCAGTTGTATTCGAGTCAATGAATGACAAATCCTCCCAAGGTGGTGGAATATAACCATTCGCAATATGAGTAGTTTTCAGTGCCAATGTGTTAGCCATCGCACTAAGATTATCAAGCAGTATACCGGTGCAATTGTCATTGCAGGCTGAAATGCATAAAAATAATATATATCTAAATATACAAATTCTTGCAATAGTAATCTCTTCAATTTTCTAAATACATACAGGTACAAACGTCATTGATAAACACATGTCTAATCGCAGTGCAATGCGAACAATCCCTTCCAGTAGAACCAGGTCTGCAGTTGCACTGTCCAGTTTCCTCATCGCATTCATCACTTGCACTTCCAGCTAAATTACAGTTGCAGGGTTTACAACTGCCACCAGGAATTGTAGGAAAACCATAATATCCATAGGAACACCGTTCACACCTTATGCCAGTATATCCTGTTCATACAATGACAGCATGGAATAAATATTGTTCAACAATTTCTAATGACACGTGGAACAACATGCAACATACCTGGTTTGCAATGACAAACAACATCATTGTACGAGCGTACAATGCAGGTACTGGAAAATCTTTTATCAGCATGTGGACAAGGACAGGGTTTGCAGCCACCAAAATCAGGATGACCATAAAAGCTATCGGCACAGACATCACAGTGATTGCCAGCAGTGTTTTCTCTGCAATTCTAAATAAATAAAAAATAAGGTTAAGTTCTTGCCATTGTAATCTTTTTTAAATCTCATGACACTACAGATTTCCAATTTCTTTCTGGTCCATTGAATGCTAACCAGACAATATCCCGTTTCCTTGTCGCAGATTTCCGATCTCCCGTTACACTGACAGCGTCTCGCTTGGCCGATCAGATCGATCACGATCGTTGATGTTGCTGTACTGTTGTTGTACCATCGATAAAATCCTACGCTCGGATCTTGACAGGATGTACTGTTGTACTCTGGCGGGCATTTGCAAATCTCAACGCCCGCTGCCAACAACGGGGAATGCGTAGGCGTGAGAACAGCAGCGTCCAAAGTCGCGTTGAGAAGTCTGCAAATATTAAAACAATTATTTTAATCTTACACTAATCACTTTCTTAGCCATTCATTACTTAGACAATAATAATGACTTACGTGACTTTCGTAAATTCCGAATAATCCGACGCTTTCAAAAGTATATGCTGTACATTTTGCAAGGTTACCATAAGAATTTCACGGGACACGGTGTAATCTGGTCTATTTTGTAGTTGCCAAAGAGATTCGTGTAATCTATAATAATTAAAACAATTTTCTGTCAATTCGATCATAAAAATGGATAACACTTATCATATTGCGCGTGGCCAAATTTTATCTTGTACATATTTTTCATATCTATATTCACCTGACTTCGTAATAATTATCGTTAACCGGCAGCTGAAGATAGTACTCCAACACAAGCTTGCCATTTCCCTGAATTTGCACAAGTGGATACTGAAGATTGTTGCGCAAAATATCGCCGCCCTCCGTCTTGGTAGCAAACCGTAAAAAACCGCCGTAGGAAACGACCTTAAAATTTTCAAAAATCACAGTCTTTAATATCAGAGTCGAACAAGGAAAAAGAACAGCCTCAGTTAACAATAAATATTCTGCGAGTGATAGAGGAGAGTCCAAGATAAGATCAAGGGGCAGGGGAGAAATAGAGATTAATTAATTTGATAATTATCTTCGAGATTTTTTTCCTTGTTTCTTTTATCTTTTTTCACTCTCCCTATTGTCACTTCTCTTCAACTCAAGTGTCTTCTTGATAAGCAGACGAACGCGGGAGAGCTTCTTAAAGGGGATTTACCTTATCTCCAAGAAAAGATTTGGGTAGTTGCCAGTAGAGTGGATAGCTGTAATAAAGACTCGAGGGCAGTGTTACGTCACCCTCGGTGCCAGGGATGATCGTGAGACCGTTCGTCACGTTTAATCCTCCATTAAGAGACGGCAGGATGCTGGTTGAGCCAAATCTGTTTATCTGAAATACAACATAAGGCATAATCATTCAACCTACATTCTCCACGTTATTTCTAAAGATAAAAGTCAACTAATGTAAATTTCTTAAGTGACACATATTTCATTTTAAACGACTACTTTCTTTGATTTGTTCACCGATTAAATCACCAATAACGCTCAATACATTTCAATCGCAGGAACGTTAAATAAAAGAGACTCTCTCTTGCTGATATCTTATCAATATATTTCAGTAGCTGATTTCTATATTAAGTGCTTTGCGCATCAATGAGATATAACCAGTGGGTTAGTGTGAATCAGTGTATTCGATGTTATTCATTAGATCTCTTATCGGCAACTTTTTACTTAACCGCATATATTTTTTTGGGGGGAACTTAACGTAAACAAGTGTTCGTAAAAAAGATGAAAAAAGTTCATGATAATTACGTCTTATCGTTTCAAGCACGTTTCTAGGAATAAATACTATTTGAAAAATCGACTTTTCACTTGATACACTGCTTCGTCATCACGCGTCAGTTTTTGCAAATTTTTCCTGGAATCAAAATTTCTTATCACTCACCATCACGTCATTTGCTGCATCGCTTACGTAAAGTATACGTGGCTTTGGCAACCTTCTCTGTCCCCATGACAAACCAGCTTCTTGACAGAGAGTCGATCTGCCAAAGCAGAAACACTCAATGCATCCTCTTGCATTTTCTTCGGCAAGTCCAAATGTACCTTCCCTACATTTATTGCACTGCTTACCCACAGTGTTTTCCTGATAACCAAAAATCAGTGTTAATAACCGCACTAAGAATTTGTATTTTGAAAAATTTTTTTGAACTCATTTTTTATTATTTACCTTGCAAGGACACTGTCCACTCTTATCGCACTCGCAACTGCCATCCTTGCACTGCAACGTACCTGCCACGTTGCACCTGCATGGTCTGCAACGTGGATAGCCGTAATATCCTTTCGCGCAAAATTCGCACCTGAGTCCCTCGTATCCGTCCCTGCATGTGCATTGCCCATTGATGTCACACTGGGGTTTCGTAGACCCCGGTGTACAGTCACATGACTTGCATCCAATACCAGGTACAAGTCCGTACGAACCAGGTCGACAACGATCGCAATGCTCGCCGAGTGTCAAACTCGGGCAGATGCAACGACCGGTATCCGGATCGCAGATATGTCCAGTTTTGTCGCAGGTATCGCAGGCTGTGAATATGAAAAAAAAAAATATCAGATTCTCCCGAGTGAGTATGGTAAATGGACTTATTGCAAGTTCAGGATTATTATTATTATTATTTAACAAGATTTTCCACCGTCGTCGTCACTGTCTAATTTGCGGATCGTAAATACGAGGTTTGCCGTTTGCAGTTTAACGATAGACGACGCAGCTGGAATCATGAAATGTTTTCAGTCCCCTGTAATCTTCTTTCTGCATCTTCTCAAACTGGTCCAGTATATAACTATACGCTTATATATATTACATGCCAGAGTTGCAATATTCCGGAATGCAGTTTATTCATTTATTTGCAATTTTTTTTTTTACTTACGTTGACAACCTTTTTTCGAAAATCCATAATATCCTGGTAAACAGTTATCACAGTGCGTTCCACCTACGCCTGGCTTGCAGTAACATTGTCCTGTGTCTTCGTGGCAGGATGCATTGTAAGATCCAAAAGAGTCACAGGCGCAGGGTGCGCATCCTGCACCGGTAGCCAAACCCCAATAGCCACCCTTGAGATAAAATAAAATATGAATTTTTGAAATGACAAAAAATTTTTTTTACAAAATTTCCAAAATTTTTCACTGTTCGAGCTTGGTGCATTTTACCTTGCAATGGTCGCACGTTCTTCCTGTGACGTGTTGCCTGCAGGGACACTGACCTGTCACAATATCACAAGCCATAGACGTCGATCCAATTTCGTTGCATCTGCAGCCTGCAACAGTAAAATAGGTAAGAGTGAAGTAAGTGCAATAAAATGCATTTATTATTAGCAGCGAATAATAAAACCGAAGATCAATCGATTATTTTTCCGTTTTATTGATTCTCCAAAAAAAATTTCAAATTACGTCCTTAAATTATATCCTTTCGTACTTTTGCATGTCAATCATTTGAATTTTAATTTTTTTTTTAGAATCTGACGTAAGCGCACTCGGAATCGCCAAGTCTTATACGCATGTAAATATACGCCCTGTCGACGACGAATCGCTCGCCGTCACGTTGCCCAATTAGCGACGCGAGCGGCGTGAATGCCGCATTGTATTCAAATGAGCGACACGTCGCGGCATACCTTGATGAGATCTGACGATGCTTGACACGTGTGAATATAATCGTATGGCACGGTGGTCCATCATCATTATCGTAGGGTTCTGGTCAATATCGTCATCCAAAGTTTAAATGTCGCGAGAAGTCCCTATTGAAAATTATTATTTCTTTTTGTCACTATACAAAAGTTACTATACAGAGTGTCCCGCCTGACTTGACCACTTAAAATATCACGGTTGTCTTTGACAAGGGAAAAATTTTTAAGGACAAGTTATTCGTCAAAGCTGAATATACTCTGACTAGCATAATTTTTTTAGTTAATTTTTTTGGAATTTCAAAATCATCAATTTTTGACAATATTTCGACATATTTTTAATAAAACAGTCTTGTAGTTGATAAAAAGAGATATTCAATGACGTTCAATGCTTTGGCCTTCATGGGATCTTGAACGGGACAATTGCGAAATTTTTGCCATTAATTTCAGCACTCGTTCGAGGACGTTAAATAAATTAATTTCAATTTTAACGTGCATCGAATACGATTGCTAGAGAAGTACTTGAAAATTTAGAGAAATCATCAATTTACAGGTCCGAAAAATGTATTGGGGTTAATGGTGCATATTTTGAACACCATGAGATACGATGAAAAAAAATTTAACAAGAGAATTTCATTCCGAACAATAAACTGTAATACGAGTGATTAATTAATTTTGAATTATAAAAATGTACAATACGTATAGTAACGGTACTATGTAAAAGTGTAATTGGATATTTTAGATCTGCCTCGGGTGCTGATATATTTAATAACAGGCGTGGTTATACGCATAAATAAATAGTCGGTTATGGCGAGTCCACATGAAGCCACAGGGCCAACGGTACACGCTGTTATATCTTTGTAGAAGATATAACGAGAGTAACGCCTCGATATGAGGCCTGTAATTTTCGTCATTTATAAAGGAAACTTTAAGTTTGAGCTACGGGCGTAAAACTGAGAGTATTTTCAAGGCAGCATTACGCACTAAGTGATACCTGACCAGTTTTCGATTTATATCGATCGCCAAATTGCACGCTATTAGATATCAGCCTTTAGTCTGGACGCGATCGTTAACAGAATTCAAATTCGATTAATCGATCGCACGATATACGAAATTGCGTGAAATTCGGAAAAAAAAAACAGTCCCGCCGGACGCCTGTGGTTTGTATGATTTCCTAACCTAAAAATGTCCCTCGAATACGTGCCAATTCACATACGTGCACTTTGTCCAAATTATATGCACCTCGTGCACAAAGTTAAGATTAGCTTCATGGGAAACACGAATCACGTTATTTTCCTCACGTGAACGGAAACGTCACTTGTCAGCTAGAATTTTTTTTATCCAATCACAGCCAACCTTTGTCATTCCCTGAGCGACGGCGACAAAGTCGCTGCGTTGCGTACCGGCTGAATTCTTATTGGTCTGTCATTTAAAAATCTAACAGGAAGTTGCATGCTCTGTTGTTGCACTTTTACATTACGTCGGATGGGAGCGATGCACTTTTTATCAATATTATTGTTGTGAGCCTTTATTTTTTCAGCTATGTCAAGCATATCAGCTGATAAGACGGATTTATTGACCCAGTTTCATTTTTTCGTCAAGACCGAGCCAGGATGTGTGTACTTAAGTTTACATATGCATATGGAGTCAAGATAGTGAATATTTCAAATGATAAGAGTCACGGATATCAAGTCTCTTACTTATGTATAACTTTTTTTTTCTTTATAATGTAATAATGACTCTGCTCTATTATTGCCATGCACTCACTGACTGTTTATGACACGATGACTCATCCAAAGTGCAACAATGACTCTTTCATAGAGATGCACCTCCCATCGATAAACTCCTCTTTCATCGGCTACGACATCGATTCTATTGATATTTGATGGACTTGTGGTAATAGAAATCTTCTTGCTAAGATTCTTTTTTGTTAGATATTTTTTCACGTGACTGTACTTTATTTTGCAAATAAGTCTACCTCGATCGACCGATAGGTTAAGTGATAATAATTCCTTACTTTTTTTATCGCTCAATTTTTTTTTTACTATCAATCTGACAGTTTACTAACGAGATTATTTATGCTGATTTATGAACGATTTCGATTGGACAGTCAGGCGCGATGTTTAATCGGATTTAAAGGAATCTTTAAGTCTTCTTTCCATCGGATTTCGAGTGTGGCGATTTACATATATGTGTGTGTATATATATACATATAGTAACTTGCAAACACGCCCATTGGTTTATATCTGTATAAGTATTCGATTTCTTGATTCGAATTTTTTTCGAAAAAATTTCTATGTACGTTATCAAGGTGAATTTTCAATGAACACCTTATCACAGATGCTAATTAATTTTCTCTATTCCATTTAGCTGCATTTTGAAAATTCAAGTAATCAAGCTCAATTTCTCCGTAAAAATGTCTATTATTACTCACAACTGGTTTAGCAGCAGATACCAAGCTATCTGTTGCCACGTAGTGTGTTATCATTAGTGTACATATATACTTAGCTGCGCAATTTGCCATAAGTTATCGAGTAGGAGGGAACAATTAGTTGATAAAAAATAAAAATCAAAGATTCGCAGAATAACTGATAATGGATTCTTTGTAAAGACACGAGAGTGGATGCACTCTCGGGCGATGTCGTAAAGTCGCAAAATTACGATCGCGCCTTGAGATTTATTAAGGTTAGAGATGCAGAGATGCACGATGACGTATTTAACGAGAGCGTGTTAAAGGATTGACTGTAAAAGCTAAGCGAAGTGCATTGGCTATACTTTGTGTCGAGGATTTCGTCGCGCATTGCGAGTCCTCCTTACGGTTGGCGTTATCGCATGAAAGGCGACTGAGAATCGCCGAGGCTTCGCGCATTATAAATACTTGCATACTTGCTGCATTCTTAGATGCAGTCTCGAGTCGGTAATCCTAGGACTGGATTTTCTATGGGGATAATAATAATAATAATAATGGCTCTTAAAGACTGTAAAGTAAGTTCGAATCTCATTAGAAGCTTAATTGGACGTCGAATGGAGAATATTATCTCTTTAATTATATACAGTGACTATATGCACTTTGAAAGCGAATGAAGACGTTTGCACGTGTGAGAATTTTACAGCAGCTGCATTTGGAGTTGTTAAAAATTTTTTTTTTCAACCAGAGTGTACATCTCGCTGCGAAATATTAGGGTAGTCTTTTTTTTTTGGTTTATTTTGTTTTTCTGTTTCTCCTAAGACTGGATGAAATTGCATTGGATAATTTGGCGAGTGCATCGAAAATTACCTGGCGGGCATTCAGCTTGCTGAAATTACCGGGAGCTCGAGGGCTCGAAGAACGAGGGCCTCTTTCGAGTCGCGATTAAAATTCACGAGGGCGTCTCAGGGCGAGCTTACACGAGAGCGAATTGAGTGAGATCTCCCATCGCGAGATACCCCCGTGATCGAGGATATATATATATATTTCGGTTTTTTTTTTAATTTAAACTGGCAGAGGACGACTTATTTTTAATTTACAGACTGAACCGTGACATGTCGTACTTTGAGAACGCAGTACTGAGAAATGAAAAAAAAAAGATTTTCAAAAAAGAACTAGGATTGTCGGCGTGAATCCGACGCCGCGCAATTTGCCATGAAAAATTGCGAGAATAATCAAACCAGTCAGTATAATAATTGGCAGAAGATTTACGGTAGCGTGTATCCGATGCAAAATCCTGTCGCGCATTCAAATGGGCAGCATCTTGGCCTGGATGCTGCGCTGTATCTTCTGGAAGATTTTGAGCGAAGTACGTAGCTAAAAAAAAATCAAAAAAAAGGTCGTACAAAGCTTAAAACCAAAATAAGTTAACCAAGTCGTTGAACCGAGTGCACCCAAAAGTGCATCCAAAAGTGCATCCGTGAAGTGGTCCAAAGTTTAATCCCATCACGTTTGTTTTCATGAAGCTGCGTAATCTCGCTGTTTACGAATTCCAAAACGCAGTCGGTTCTTTGATCCGGATCAGCAGGATCTTATTTATCTTTTTCATCCCACCCATCCAAACTCTTTTTTAGGCTTACACGTGGCTCATTCCATGTATCCCGCCTGGATGCACTGCTGTGTGCATAAATATGCATCCTCAACGCGCGATCGCATTTCTGCTCTTGTACATACAAATATATTTATTTTATCCTGTTTCTTTTTTTTTTCCTACATTAATCTTCTTCTCGAACTTATTTCGTTGACGTTCGACACTATTTAACCTCGTGCTGTTTTCGATGCTGGAATTGCTTCGGTCATGTTCACATGTCTAACATGTAGCATAAGGAGCAATGTAAAACCTGACTTTGACTACGTGCCGACTTTTCAGATGCATCTGTTGCATAGGTGCAATATAATCTTATGCATTTCTTGTATGACTGACTGCGTGTGATTGATTGTGAATTACGAAAAAAATTGTCATTTTTTTTTTCTGATAATTCTTCAAACGATCAAATGCATATTAAGCTATTGAAAAAAATTCAATTAAGACCTGTAATCGCTCATGCCAACGTGACAGGACGAAAAAAGACGATTTTATATTTAACTTTCATAAGTGCGCGTGAATTTTGTCCACCCTGATATCACCCAAGAAATTTCAATTGGCTATCAGTAATAGCATTTATTGTGATATATGTTTGTGGCACATATTATCATACATTATCATGAAGCAACGAAGCGTGGCGTGTGCTTATAATTTCGATTAATCAGTATCATATTGTGATAAGTAAATCTGTATGTGGGATCATTATCAGAAATTCTGTGCCGGGTATCATAAATCATTGCGCAACGATCCTTTTCGCAAATTAAATTTCATTACTGATACAAATGACAATAACATCAATGTAATCGACTGATTAGAAAATAACCAATCAAGATATCGATTATTATCAGAATAACAATATTAAATGATGATCCTAGATTACGTGAAAAATAGGGTGTTCCCCTAAGTACAAGCGTTCAAACCTTAACCCTTTAACTGTTTGATTAAGTCAAAATTCACTATCGGATTCACTAGTTAAGATAATTATTCATGATAAATTTTATAACAATAATATGCATGCTGCAAATATAAGGTGTGAAAATTAAAAAAATTTTTTTATTGTTTTCGAATAATTATTTTTTTTATTTACTCTACATTTCTTTTTTATAAATCTCCTTGTCTTGATCGTTCATTACGTATCTAATCACGTTCATATCCATCACTTTTATCAACGCCTCTATCACATAGCCAAAGGCCGTTCACACGAATGAAGGTCAGGTTAAGATATCTGGTACCTTCGGACGCATATAAAAGAACTTCAACCGGCGGAGGCATTTCTAACGCTGCGACAATGATGACAGTAGCATCTAGACGCTTGATAGTTACAATCGCTACCATCACAGCCGGATTAGTAATCCGGGTTAATTGTGAGAAACAATGGTGGCAAACGACAACAATATATCAAATTTACCCGCGATCGTTTAAAGACAGCGACGGAGACGGATTAGGCGACTTGAATGGTAAGTGAAAAAAAAAATTTTTGACAATTTTCAAATTTGAATTTTCATACGTCATTTAAAACCATTAAAATTCGATCATACTTCGACGCGATGACACATTAATAAATTTTGATTTTCAAAAAAAATTGCGTCACTCCAAAGAAAAATAGTACACATTATTTTTTTAATCTCTATCGCCAACCATAATCTCTACTTGCGTAATGTGACATACCTTGACACGTTAATTGCGAATTCTAATAACATCCGCGAGTTATTTACGTGTAATTTTTTTTTTATTTGTGCTTCGCTTCCGTACAATAACAGTGGCTCGAGTCATGTAATATTTTTCCCAGTGTCAAGGATACTCAAAGTGTATTATAAATAAATTCTAATGACATCACAGTGACGTTAATAAGTCTAAACGTCATCAGGTATCACGAGCAAACTGGAGCATCTAAATGACATGGGAGTAGAGACAGTATGGATATCGCCGTTTTTCAAAAGTCCAGAAGTCGACAATGGCTACGACGTCTCCGACTACTTAGACATAAATCCACAGTACGGGACCTTGGAGGACTTTGATAAGCTAGTCGCTCGCGCCAAGGAACTTGGAATCAAAGTGATCCTGGACTACGTTCCTAACCACACGAGTACCGAACACGAGTGGTTTAAATTATCCGAAGCCAAAGTCGACCCCTATACCGATTATTACGTGTGGCACGAGGGAATTGTGGACGCAAACGGTACCAGAAAACCACCAAACAATTGGTTGAGCGTTTTCAACAGCGGAAGTGCTTGGCAATGGAGTGACAAGCGACAGGCTTATTATCTTCATCAATTTGAAGTACGCCAGGCAGATCTGAACTTCACTAATCCAAAAGTTCTTCAGGAGACAAGGGTGAGTCCCGATAAATGAATATTGATGGCAAAAAAAATGTGTCAATAAAATATAAGAAATATTTAATATAACGTATATAAACAATATTTTTTTTCTAATTAGAATATCCTCACGTTTTGGTTCGATCGTGGTATTGCTGGTTACCGTATAGATTCTGCACCTTATCTATTTGAGGATGCTGAATTCAGAGATGAGCCGTTGTCAGGGCTCGATGGATATACTTCGAAGGATTATTATTATCTGAAGCATTACTACACCAAAGATCTCATTGACAATTATAAAGTGATCCAGATGTGGCGAGATCACATTGATGATTATACTAGAAAGGCTAACGATGGTCTACAGCGAGCCATGTTTACCGAGGCTTACGCTAATATAAGCATGATTGTTTTGTACTACGATTATGGATCGCAGATCCCATTCAATTTTTTCTTTATCAAAGATAAGGATGGTGTCAATCTGGACACCAAAGTGACAGCTAGTGACGTCAAAAATACAGTTGACCTGTGGATGAACAATATGCCTAAGAATGGAACTGCCAATTGGGTCGTAAGTTTCTATTACGCTTTTGTACTTTGTATACATATATATATATATACACATATATATTATTTATTATGTCAAAAATATAATTGACAGCTTCTTAATGTATTTTTAGATCGGCAATCATGACAATAGTCGCGCAGCCACGCGTTACGGCAAGGAAAGGATAGACAGTTTCAACTTCATCTTACTTTTGTTACCCGGCGTCATGACGATTTACAATGGTGACGAGATCGGCATGACAGATACGTATATATCTTGGAAGGACACACAAGATCCTCAGGCCTGCAGCACAGATCCTGACCGTTATCAGGCATTTTCTAGAGATCCTGAGCGCACGCCTTATCAATGGGATGATTCTACGTCAGGAGGTGGGTAATCGGTTGCAGGCTGAATTAAATTATTTTTGAATGGTACAAATTTTGATTTTTGATTTTTTCTTTAGGATTCTCCACAAACTCCTCCACGTTCTTGCCGGTGAACAAAAATTATCGTTCACTGAATTTAGCGGCGCAAAAAGCCGCTGATAAGAGTTACTACAAGAACTTCCAGGCAGTCATGAGGCTCAGGAATACGACGGTGGCTAAGAATGGAAATCTGACGTCACGTGTCATAAACGATCAGATCTTCGCCTTCTCCAGGGAATTGGATGGTCACAATCCAATAATAGTTGTTGTCAACTGGGGAAATACGACGGCACAATTTTGTCTTGATAACGTCCGTAATAATTGTAATGAGAATTTGAAAGTGATTCTGTCTAATGTCGATTCTGATATCGAGGTTGGGTGAGTGATAAGAAAATTTTAAATCTTTTTTATAATCTAACGAGTGTCCTATTTGTATTAATTAATCTTTATCTTGCAGATCCACTTTATCCAGGAGTAGCCTCACCTTGGCTCCTCACGCTGCGTTGGTCTTAACAAGAATATCCTCATCTGCTTTTCCATGCTCTGGTTCAATGATTCTTTTACAATTTTCCTGCCTGATATCCGTTTTCCGGTGGTTCTTTAACTCGTGAATAAAAATCGCGTTTGAAGTTCTGAACTTCGCCGAGACTCTTTACGAGCTCGTAATAAGTTTTGTATTAATTGGTATAAGTAAAAATGTGCTCACTAATCGTTAGAATTCATAATAGGCGATAATATGCATGTAAAGTGCATATGACGATAACGATTGTTCCTAGTAATTTAAGTTTTGTATGTAAATTTGGCTAATTAGATTTTATTAATTTGACAGAGTCTCGTGCCTATAGTATACATATAGGTATAAGAAAAGAGACTTCGCCAGGTCTTATTTATGGGGTATCAAAAAATTGTACCATTAAATGTAATAAAAATATCTCAGAAATTAAATTTGCCTATTTAATATTCATTGACAAGTTATACAGGGTGAGCTATTTAAAAGCTCCGAAATTTCATTTTGAAAT
This sequence comes from Calameuta haemorrhoidalis, assembly GCA_031763665.1. NCBI lineage: Eukaryota > Metazoa > Arthropoda > Insecta > Hymenoptera > Cephidae > Calameuta > Calameuta haemorrhoidalis. The sequence goes on along the minus strand of JARPRH010000144.1, from coordinate 30,044 downwards.
TAGTCATGGTTTCACAGAATACACAAAAATTAAAGTGTTACATTTCAATTGGACGTTGCTGTATATTTGCAGATTATCATGTCAGTCTTTGATTACGATGAGTTGGATGATCATTTATCTTCGTAATCTTCAGGAACACCTGTATCATGTAATCAAAAGCTGCACATAAATATGTGGCTTTAAGATATTCTAATCAAGCATATAGTATATAAGGAAACTGTAATCTGGCGAAATTCAAATACTGTGACAATGATAACATCGGTATTTGGACGCTTGCCTGTGGCGATATCCGCTATCTTAGCCGGACTGGTTCTCCAAGTCGATGGTGAGAAGCATCGAGAAGCTGGTAAGCAACGATTATCTATCAGATTTGGCCGCGATCCTTTCAGGACAGCGACGGAGATGGAGTTGGCGATTTGAATGCTAAGTAGGACACGTAGAATTAAATTCAAAGCGGCATCACTGCGATGTCAATCAGTCTACACGTTATCAGGCATCACAAGCAAGTTCGATTCGAATCGATTCAGGGATCGATTTTTTTCAGGAAGAATCGACATCCGCAAGTGAAATCGGCAGCCCCGAGCCTGGAGATCAGGCGGGCTGGGAAAGATCGACGCCGCCCAAAGACTGTCGGGCTATGGAAGCCGAAAAGGGAAAACTAGACCGAGGTGAGAGCGACCGAGCGTATTCGGGCGAATTCGGGATTCTTCGGGAATCCTCGGACCGGGGGGTCAAAAAGGGAGCCACTCGTTGGAAACCGTGTAACAAAAGACCCAAGGGGTTTTCCCAGTACGAATTTTGCTCTTTTCTCTTGTATGTGAAGCAAAATTAAATTGCGACGACTTGGTTTCTCCTCTGGACCTTGATAGAAATTTTTATTAGTGGTGTGAACCCGTGAAGAGAAAAAAGAGAGAAAAATAGAGAGAGAGACAGAGACCGGCCACCCGCAGTGGAGCCAGCGAGCAAAGAGGTCAGACAGAGTGCACAAGAAGAATCAGGGGATGCAGCAAATTTACCGGTGCATCCTGACATGTGTCCCCGCCATGTATTTTCGCGATAGATAAAAAACAGACGACCTCCGCGACCGCGTTATTTTTGCATTAGGTATTACAGAATGTAATGCATTAAAAAATCATAGAAAGTTGAAAGATCCAAGAAATTAAATTTCATCGTTCGTACGCGCGAAATGTATTTCCACATTTCTTTGTTAATTTTCGATTTCAAAGTCCATGTATTTCCTTGCTACGCACTGATTATGTACACGTATCGAAATATGATTTAATTGCACAATTGGTATGAACAGCTGAATAATTAAATAAAATTTGGAAGTAAACGACCCTATCTATATATTATATATATAAAAAAATTGTAACCTGCCGAAAGTGAACTACTACAACAATGATGACATCGGCGTCCAGACGCTTAGCCGTCGCGATATTCGCTATCGTAGCCGGACTGGTTCTCCAGGTCGAAGGTGCGAAGCAATGGTGGCAAACAACGACGATCTATCAGATTTGGCCGCGATCCTTTAAGGACAGCGACGGTGACGGAATTGGCGATCTGAATGGTAAGTAGGACACGTAGAATTAAATTGAAAGCGTCATCACTGTGACGTCAATCGG
>JARPRH010000144.1:10461-20992 GCA_031763665.1 Calameuta haemorrhoidalis | reverse complement strand
CCGAACACGAGTGGTTTAAATTATCCGAAGCCAAAGTCGACCCCTATACCGATTATTACGTGTGGCACGAGGGAATTCTGGACGAAAACGGTACCAGAAAACCACCAAACAATTGGTTGAGTCTTTTCAACAGCGGAAGTGCTTGGGAATGGAGCGACAAGCGACAGGCCTATTATTATCATATATTTGAGAAAAGGATGCCAGATTTGAACTTCAGGAATGAATTAGTCATTCAGGAAACGAAGGTGGGTCATGGTCACTAGTGAATAATGAATAACGAATAGCACAGTTTTGTAACTCAGATTGTCTCCCCACTAGAAAATAATTTCGTACTGGCTGAATCGCGGTGTTTTTGGTCTACGTATAGATGCGATGCCCCATATCTACGAGGATGCTGAATTAAGAGATGAACCCTTATCAGGAGAAGACGTACTACCTACTGAGTACGTGTACCGAAATCATATCCATACTAAGGATCTGATTGAGAATTATGAACTTGTTTGCATATGGAGAAATCACTTTGATGAATACAATGATAACGTGACTGATGGTCTAGAGCGAATCATAATTACCGAGGCTTTCACTGATACACATATGATTACTTTGTACTATCATTACGGTGCTCACATCCCGTTCAATTTTTTGTTTATTACAAACTACGGTATTGCCTTCAATGCCGAAACTCAGTCACCTGCAGGAATCAAAAATAATATTGATCAGTGGCTTCATTATATGCCTGAAGATGAAACACCAAATTGGGTAGTGAGTTTTTGTAATATAATTTTGTGCTTTTATAATTTTAATTAATTATATAAGAATTTCTAATTAACAGCTCATTAATACGATACCAGATTGGCAATCATGACAGATCTCGCATGGCCACGCGTTTCGGCACTGAGAAGATAGACACGTTAAATTTTATTTTACTTCTGTTACCTGGCGTCATGACGGTTTACAATGGTGACGAGATCGGCATGACAAATACGTATCTGACTTGGGAGGAAACTGAAGATCCTCAGGCCCGCAGCACTGATCCTCAGCGTTATGAGCGATATTCTAGGGATCCTGTGCGCACGCCTTTCCAATGGGACGATTCTACGTCGGCAGGTGGGTAATCGGCTGCAGGCTCAGTTACGTTACTGTCACGTGGAATATAGCTCAATGTTATTTTAATTTTATCAGGATTCTCTAATAATACCAGGGTGTACTTGAAAGTGAACGAGAATTATCGTACACTGAATTTGGCGGCGCAAAAGGCCGCTGATAAGAGTCACTACAAGAACTTCCAGGCAGCCATGAGGCTCAGGAAGACGACGGTGGCTAAAGATGGAGCCCTGAAGACAGTTGTTATCGGCGATGATGTCTTCGCCATGTCCAGAGAATTGGAAGGTCACGAACCCTTACTCGTTGTTATCAATTGGTCCAAATCTCCGGTAACAGTAAGTCTTGATGACTTCAGTAACTTCAGTGAGAAGCTGGAAGTGCTTCTGTCGGACGTTAATAGTGATTTCGAATTTGGGTGAGTGATTAGGAAATCCAAAATTTTGTCGTTCCGTTATCGGCTGAAAAATGCCTTCGTTAAATTATTTAATTTTATTTTTACAGAGACGTCGTATCCAGGAGCAGGATTACCCTGCAGGGTAACGCAGCTTTGATATTAACATCTTCTGAGACGACCCTGTTCCATTACTCGGACGCCTCAGACGCGCCTGTCTGATACCATCCTTGAAATCATTCTTCAAAGTGTAGATCTAATTAAAATTTGATAAGGAATTCAACAATTGAATTCAAAGTAGCTAAAATTTAATTATCTATTTTCACTGATGTCAGACGCTAGATAAGTTTAATAATACAGTTTCATGATTATACACGGTGACTTAAAGTAATTATACCCAAAGTTTTCGGACACGGCCTACAATGCCTGATCGATTTGTTCCAGTGTCACAAATGTGAATTAGGTATTACAGAATATAATGGTTCAGCATTAAAAAATAAAAGTTGAAAGACCCAAGAAATTAAATTTCACCATTTACACCAGAATAGCGCGAAATGTATTTCCCCATTTGTTTTTTAACTTTCGATTTTGAAGTCCATGTAATTCCCCGCTAGATACAGATTACGTACACGTATCGAAATGTGATTTAGTTGCGCAATTTGTATGAACAGTTGAATAATTAAATAAAAGCTGCATGTGAACGACCCCACCTAATATATATATATATATATAGATCTTATATACATATATAAGAAAACTGTAACTTGCCGAAATTGAACTACTGTAACAATGGTGACATCGGCATCGAGACGCTTATCCGTAGCGATATTCGCTATCGTAGCCGGACTGGTTCTCCAGGTCGACGGTGCGAAGCAATGGTGGCAAACAACGACGATCTATCAGATTTTGCCGCGATCCTTTAAGGACAGCGACGGGGACGGAATTGGCGATCTGAATGGTAAGTAGGACACGTAGAATTAAATTGAAAGCGTCATCACTGTGACGTCAATCGGTCTAAACGTCATCAGGCATCACAAGCAAACTGGATCATCTAAACGACATGGGAGTAGAGACATTATGGATATCGCCATTTTTCAAAAGTCCACAAGTGGACAGTGGCTACGACGTCTCCGACTACTTAAACGTAGATCCAATGTACGGGACCTTGGGGGACTTTGATAAGCTGATCGCTCGCGCCAAGAAACTTGGAATCAAAGTGATCCTGGACTACGTTCCTAACCACACGAGTACCGAACACGTGTGGTTTAAATTATCCGAAGCCAGTGTCTACCCCTATACCGATTATTACGTGTGGCAAGAGGGAATTCTGGACGCAAACGGTACCAGAAAACCACCAAACAATTGGTTGAGCGATTTCAACAGCGGAAGTGCTTGGCAATGGAGCGACAAGCGACAGGCTTATTATCTTCATCAATTTGAAGTACGCCAGGCAGATCTGAACTTCACTAATCCAAAAGTTCTTCAGGAGACAAGGGTGAGTCCCGATAAATGAATATTGATGGCAAAAAAAATGTGTCAATAAAATATAAGAAATATTTAATATAACGTATATAAACAATATTTTTTTTTCTAATTAGAATATCCTCACGTTTTGGTTAGCTCGTGGTATTGCTGGTTTCCGTATAGATTCTGCACCTTATCTATTTGAGGATGCTCAATTCAGAGATGAGCCTTTATCAGGGCTCAGTGGATATACTTCGAATGATTATTATTATCTGAAGCATATCTACACCAAAGATCTCATTGACAATTATAAAGTGATCCGGATGTGGCGAGATCACATTGATCGTCATACTAGAAAAGCTAAAGATGGTCTACAGCGAGTCATGTTTACCGAGGCTTACGCTAATATAAGCATGATTGTTTTGTACTACGATTATGGATCGCAGATCCCATTCAATTTTTTCTTTATCAAAGATAAGGATGGTATCAATCTGGACACCAAAGCGACACCTAGTGACGTCAAAAATACAATAGACCTGTGGATGAACAATATGCCTAAGAATGGAACTGCCAATTGGGTCGTAAGTTTCTATTGCGTAACAATAGAAACAAATAATGACATATATATATATATATTACTGTCATTATGTATTATGTCAAAAATATAACTGACAGCTTCTTAATGTATTTTTAGATCGGCAATCATGACAATAGTCGCGTAGCCACGCGTTACGGTAAGGAAAGGATAGACAGTCTCAACTTCATCTTACTTTTGTTACCTGGTGTCATGACGATTTACAATGGTGACGAGATCGGCATGACAGATACGTATTTAACTTGGAAGGAAACGGAAGATCCTCAGGCCTGCAGCACTGACCCTGATCGTTATCAGAAATTTTCTAGAGATCCTCAGCGCACGCCTTATCAATGGGATAATTCTACTACAGCAGGTGGGTAATCGGTTGCAGGTTGAATTATATTATTTTTAAGTATTATATAGTATGATTTTTTATTTTTTTAGGATTCTCCACAAATTCCTCCACGTTCTTGCCGGTGAACAAAAATTATCATACACTGAATTTGGCGGCGCAAAAGGCCGCTGATAAGAGTCACTACAAGAACTTCCAGGCAGTCATGAAGCTCAGGAACACGACGGTGGCTAAAGATGGAGCCCTGAAGACAGTTGTTATCGGCAAGAATGTCTTCGCCATGTCCAGAGAATTGAAAGGTCACGACCCCTTACTCGTTGTTATCAATTGGTTCAATTCTTCGGTAACAGTAAGTCTTGATGACTTCAGTAACTTCAGTGAGAAGCTGCAAGTGCTTCTGTCGGACGTTAATAGTAATTTCGAAGTTGGGTGAGTGATTAGGAAATTCAAAATATTGTCGTTCCCTTATCGGCTGAAAAATGCCTTCGTTAAATTATTTAATTTTATTTTTACAGAGACGTCGTATCCAGGAGCAGCATTAGCCTGCAGGGTAATGCAGCTTTGGTATTAACAAAATTTAACATCTCCTCTTAGAACTTCTCTGGCGCCTAAATCAAACCGCATTTGAAGTCCTTTCTACACGTCTAAATCCACGTACAAACCTACTTTCGTAAAAATTATCAATAGTCGTCACATCGGATTTTCAAAATCGTCCACAAATCTCAAACGTGCCTCTTCGCTGATAAACTCTCTGTATGAGCTGCCGTTGAAAGGTTTCCGGAAAAGGGTTTAAATTTGGAAAAAGTTGAAGCAAAACGTCAGTCCATAAAATTCGTTTTAAATTTTGAATGATCCAAGCCTTTTAGCCCACTGAAGTCTCCTCTGCTTATTTCCACGTCGTCAAACTGATTTCTTAGTAAGAATTCTGTCCCAAAGGCTGGCTCTTTGCAAACAATTCTTGACTGTGATTAGTGTTATATATATTTTTTTTCATGAGTTTTCGATGCAGTAAGTTTCCTATGCACTTTGAACCTTATCACCAATGACTGGTCCTCTGTTTTGGAAATAACTGTAGGCCTTCCACTTCGCGCGTTGTCCTTATCAGAATTTGTTCTTCGGAAGGCACTGATGGCATCTCTGACAGTAGACGACGATATTTTCAAAATTACTTTGTATATACATTTTACTACAGGTGATAACAGATAAATGGTGAACCCGATTTAACCAAATGCTGCCCAAAGAAGACTGGCGCAAAAACGTTTGAGGCGCAGTCGTAGGTCCGGAGCGAAAATTTGTCGACGACAAAAAATTTACGTACTACTTACTCGACATCTTTGTTTTTTCGTCATTTGTCAAGATATATGACTTGATGATCATCACTCCCACATGAACTAATATTACGCAACTGTACAAACAGCAATTAGCGATGGCCAAATTTTACTGCTATATATAACCAAAAGGGAATTACCAGCGGGATGTGAAACAGATAATCGTTGATAGAGAATTTTGAAAATTGTCCCACTGTAGGAGACGTGAGCAGTGAACTATATAATATCTAAATAGATTATTTTACTATTTATAGAACCGTATGTATATATATTTTATGAATTGCTTTAAGTAGTGATACATTCATTACAGAATTTAAGATGGAGTTTGGCTGAAGTCAAATCGACAGCCAGAAATAATTTGTTAAAATCGGTAAGAGAAATAGAAAAATATATTAATAATGTGAATTTAACGCTGGCAAATAATTTTTATTCTTATAAATAAATCACAATGCTAAACATAGTGATTCCTATTAGGTCAGGATTATAGACGTGTTCAGCGCGTGGCTGGCTAATTATGAAATTTTCATTCTCACTCGTCCTCGTGCTCGCATGTACATTGAGATCAAGCATAATTACTTGACTAATATTAATGAAGCAAAACGTAAAATATTCTGGAAAATCTTGCCAGGACCCCGAGATGGGCGGAAGTCTAGCGGAATTCTAGAAACAGCGTGACACATTCATTAGGCCATTAAAGAATCATAGAAACTTGTAATACGCAAAAAATTACAAAATCCTATCAGTTCTGAAGTAAAACGTAAAATATTTTATCAAATTTTTCTAGCAAAACATCGAAATACGCAGAATTCTAGGAACAGCGTGACACTTTCGTATGGCTCAGCTGAGTTTTCCACAGACGGGCCATTAAAGTCCATATGTACAATATTTCCACAGCACAATACGTATTTCCACATTTGTTTGTTAACTTTTTTATTGCTAAGTCCACGTGATTCCCTAGCAGTTATTAAACTAGGCATGTACACTTGTCAGACTACAATAGTTAGTTAGCTATTCTAATTGCGCAATTGGTATGAACAGCTGAATAATAAAATAAAAATTGCACATAGACAATCGAGCCTATATATATACAAGAAAACTAACCTGTCGAAACTGAATTATTGCAACAATGTTGACATCGGCATCCAGACGCTTATCCGTAGCGATATTCGCTATCGTAGCCGGACTGGTTCTCCAGGTCGACGGTGCGAAGCAATGGTGGCAAACAACGACGATCTATCAGATTTTGCCGCGATCCTTTAAGGACAGCGACGGGGACGGAATTGGCGATCTGAATGGTAAGTAGGACACGTAGAATTAAATTGAAAGCGTCATCACTGTGACGTCAATCGGTCTAAACGTCATCAGGCATCACAAGCAAACTGGATCATCTAACCGACATGGGAGTAGAGACAGTATGGATATCGCCATTTTTCAAAAGTCCACAAGCCGACACTGGCTACGACGTCTCCGACTACTTAGACGTAGATCCAATGTACGGGACCTTGGAGGACTTTGATAAGCTAGTCGCTCGCGCCAAGGAACTTGGAATCAAAGTGATCCTGGACTACGTTCCTAACCACACGAGTACCGAACACGAGTGGTTTAAATTATCCGAAGCCAAAGTCGACCCCTATACCGATTATTACGTGTGGCACGAGGGAATTGTGGACGCAAACGGTACCAGAAAACCACCGAACAATTGGTTGAGCGTTTTCCACACCGGAAGTGCTTGGGAATGGAGCGACAAGCGACAGGCTTATTATCTTCATCAATTTGCAATAAGCCAGGCAGATTTGAACTTCAGGAATGAATTAGTCATTCAGGAAACGAAGGTAAGACATGTGAATAACGAATAACGTATTTCCGTAACTGATTAAATTGCTTCCTCACTAGAAAATAATTTCGTACTGGCTGGACCGCGGTATTGCTGGTTTACGTATAGACGCACTGCCACATATTTATGAGGATGCTGAATTAAGAGATGAACCGTTATCAGGATATCCCATACCTCCTACTGACTACGGCTACGTACTTCCTATCTATACCAAGGATCTGATTGAGGATTATGAGCTTGTACAGATATGGAGAGATTACTTTGATGAATATAATGCAAACGTCACTGATGGTCCAGAGCGAATCATAATTACTGAAGCATTGGCTAATGTATCCACGATATGTTTATATTATGATTACGGCGCTCACATCCCGTTCAATTTTATCTTTATCACAAACGGCTCTGTTAACTTCGATGCCGAAACTCTGTCACCTGCGATAATCAAGAGTAATATTGATCAATGGCTTGAGTGCATGCCCGAAGATGGAACAGCCAACTGGGTCGTAAGTTTGAAATATATTTTTGTGCTGTTATAATTTTAATTAATTATATAAGAATTCCAATTAACAGCTGATTAATTCGGTACCAGATTGGCAATCATGACAGATCTCGCATGGCTACGCGTTTCGGCATTCAAAAGGTAGACATGTTACATTTTATTTTACTTCTGTTACCTGGCGTCATGACGGTTTACAATGGTGACGAGATCGGGATGACAGATACGTATCTGACTTGGGAGGAAACGGAAGATCCTCAGGCCCGCAGCACTGATCCTCAGCGTTATGAGCGATATTCTAGGGATCCTGTGCGCACGCCTTTCCAATGGGACGATTCTACGTCGGCAGGTGGGTAATCGGCTGCAGGCTCAGTTACGTTACTGTCACGTGGAATATAGCTCAATGTTATTTTAATTTTATCAGGATTCTCTAATAACACCAGGGTGTACTTGAAAGTGAACGAGAATTATCGTACACTGAATTTGGCGGCGCAAAAGGCCGCTAAAAAGAGTCACTACAAGAACTTCCAGGCAGTCATGAGGCTCAGGAACACGACGGTGGCTAAAGATGGAGCCCTGAAGACAGTTGTTATCGGCGATAATGTCTTCGCCATGTCCAGAGAATTGGAAGGTCACGACCCCTTACTCGTTGTTATCAATTGGTCCAAATCTCCGGTAACAGTAAGTCTTGATGACTTCAGTAACTTCAGTGAGAAGCTGGAAGTGCTTCTGTCGGACGTTAATAGTGATTTCGAAGTTGGGTGAGTGATTAGGAAATCCAAAATTTTGTCGTTTCGTTATCGGCTGAAAAATGCCTTCTTTAAATTATTTAATTTTATTTTTCCAGAGACGTCGTATCCAGGAGCAGCATTACCCTGCAGGGTAACGGAGCTTTGATATTAACAGAATTTAACATCTCCGATTGGCAGTTCCGACTTCGAACTCTAGAACAGGCAGCACGTGATTTGATGGGTGTTCCGAAAGACATATGGAAAAGCATCGGCCATATGTTGCGAGGAGCGCTTTAACTGCCCTCTTCTGGTGAAAGTAGGTACTAGTTGTGATGCGTGAAAACAAAATTGAAATGTGATAAGGTAGTTCAATAAACGTTGATAAAAAATATACCGACATAGTCAAGCGTGAGTCCTTTGTAACTTATGATGTCTAGTTCATGTTAAATATATGCCTAGTTCATGTTAAATTAAGATCACTGTAATAGAGATTTAAGAGTAAAGAATACTTGATACTAAATTGCTCTGAATTCATCAAGAGTTTGTGTTCCTTGGTCTTGCGCATTAGCAGTCACGATGTCTTATCTTCCCTTTTCCTCCTGATATAGACTGATTTACTATTTTAATAGCAAAAATCCTGATTGACAGCTCAATAATTTATTATCAGATTGGCAATCGTGAACAGTGGCCACCCTTTGGAAAAATTGAAAGTCAGGTACCTTCAACTTCCTCCTGCTATTGTTGCTTGGAGTTATGACGTTTTATAACGCTGACGAAATCGACATGACGAGTGGACGTTTAACTTGGGAGGAAACAGAAGATCCTCGGACCTGCAGCACCGATGCCGTTCGTTATACGTCATTTAGTAGGGATCATGAATATACGGCTTTTCCTATGGGATAATTATATTATTTTTATGTGGGATATATTGTTATTATCATTTTATCAGGATTCTGTATGAGCCCTAAGACTTTTCTGCGAGTCAACTAGAATTATCGTATAGCGAATTGACGGCGCAAGAGGCCGCTGATAAAATTCACTATAGGGACTTCCAGGCAGCCACGAAGCTGTAGACATATGACGGTCGGTAAGGAAGGAAATCTGACGGCATTTGTTATCGACGAGAATATCTTAGCCATGTCCAGGAAATTGTAGGGCTACGATTCGTTTCTCGCTGTTTATTAATACTACGAATCTGTTGGTCGTATCGAAATCCCGACTGCACATAAAAGTTAGATTTTTCCATCTACTTTTTGATCATATTGGATTTAATAACAAATTCGCTAGATTTTATAAAAAATTTTTGCATTAAAGAAATTGAAAATTAAATTATTTAATAAAAGGTAGTCTTTTTTCTTTTTATTCTTTTACTAAATGTTCTGTAAACGATAACAGTGATTTATCAATTTTGCTTTCGATGTGCTCTATCATGGTATCATTTGAAACGATATCGAAAAAAGTTAACTACAAAAGTTTTAGTGCAAGAAACAATAACAGAGAAACAAAAAATTGGTATCTAGCACTAAAATTCGTGGATAGCACACATAAAAAGGGATATAATTGCGTTCGAAATTTTGTCCTTTTTTTTGACAGATTTCCGATACCGCCCGAACGCCTTAGCTTCGTGCAGCAGTTCCATGCCGAAATCACGATTCGCAATTGTTTCGAGGTAAGACTTAAGTCAGACGCGAACCCGTATACGGTGGCTAAAATCATCATTTTTAAGAACATTATAAACGTCCGACAGGAGAACTTTCAGATCGCTACTAAAGTTACTGAAGTCATCAGATCTTTGTCACCGAAGAATCTGACCAATTAAAAGACGTTTCAAAATTGAAACACGTTAAAAGCTTTGAGATTTCAAAAAATCATATTTTCGCAAAAAAAGCTTAAAAAAACAAAAAATACGTTTCTGATATTTTTTGACGTAAAATCGAAAAAAATTAACTGATTGAAATCTTAAATTTGAGTGCAAAAAGAGACTAAGTACCGCAGATAAATGGTGAACCCGATTTAACCAAATGCTGCCCAAAGAAGACTGACGCAAAAAAGTTTGAGGCGCAGTCGTAGGTCCAGAGCGAAAATATTTCGACAACATAAATTTTATGGACTATTTACTGACATCTTTCGTTTTCGTCGTTTGGAAAGAGGTTTGAAGTAAAAATATTTTCAACGTGATATACAGTAACGTCCAATTGAAGTGGAACACTTGAGTTTTTGTGTATTTCTGTGAAACTATGACCGATTTTAAAAA
>JARPRH010000142.1:0-12682 GCA_031763665.1 Calameuta haemorrhoidalis | reverse complement strand
GCTTGCGGATGCATGAACGACGGGTGGACGGACGAAGGTAACGTAGGTTGGTTCTCGCAGATCGTACGTTCTCGGATGTTAGCTATCGGTGTCGAGTTAAGAAAAAAATACGTTACAATATATATATATATATATATTGTGACATGGTGGATTGCACCCGTCTTGTCCTCGGCGGCAATCACGCCGAAACGCGAGAATGGCGAAAGGCCAAAATAAGTCCAGGCAGGATCCACCGACCGCAAGGGCCTCTTTAGATGTACGATACGAGATTTTATTATTTCTTTTGTTTTTGCCGTGTACCCTGCCGGAGTTCGAATAGGTTTCTCGCTCGCCGTGCCCGAGAAGACGCGATGTTGGAGGGAACAAGAGAGAAGAGCCAGCTGGAGTGCCAGGAGAAGGGAGCTGCGACGCGCGTGGGTCGACACTCGCGCTATCTGTTGAGAGCAGCCCTACTGGCCCAGGGGACGCGCGCAACGCGGGACTGCCGTGACGTCACGCGGCAGCAACGCGCCCTGCCCGGCTGGGTCTCAACCACATCGACTGGAAGTGGCGCGCGAAGCGCCCACCGACTGAGCACCGCTACCGACCCCTATAGCTTACCGCCCACCGTCAGGTTTTTGTACTTGAAAATATTTCCGCGAGTTGGGAATCCAGGGACGCCTAGTGCACCCTCGCGCGAGCACGAAGGATCTATGCGTCGTAAGACGAACATTTATGAATTGTATATGATTTGATGCGATATTGAATAATTGTCGCGATGACATGTTCGAAACTGGCGCGTGGCGAAGTTTCTGGGTTGAAGAATTCGTCCGCAGGGCGAATCGCCGCCCATTGGCCTAAGGGTGGCGGTGATATCTTTCTCGCGACAAGATCGAGAATCTATTAATCCTGCTTGGACGCGTGAAGTTACCGGACGTCTGGTTTTGTTTTTGGGTCTTGTTCGAATAAGTACTACGCGAGTGCACGAGGTGCGGTGGGAAAGGCGATTGCTTCCTTGGATACGCGAACAAGGGAACCCCATGGACCATCTCGTCACGTTCCGGTATCGACAGTATCGAGGTCCCGCGAAGGGAACCTTGATTACCTGGCAGAAGCAGGAAGTTCGGAGAGCATCCGCGGCGAGGCGTCATGAACCTCCGCCACTTCGACGTCCCTGGAAGGACCCTAGAGGAACAACGTCAGAGAACAACTGGATCCCTCAAGCCACGGCGACGACAAGACTTACTACCGTCAAGTCCTGCGATTGCGAATGGGTGATGTGCGCCCCGATTTCGAATAGTTCGCGTAAGGGACATATATTATAGAAACAGACCATCCTTCTAAGTATCGAATCGTATCGATTACAAGCAGGCTCTGGTCTAGAGAATCTCGATTTAAGTCTTTCTTGTGAGGATAAAGATCCGGTGACATACCGATGTTTTATAGTAATTTCTATCTATTATATTTATCGTCAAATCAATAAGGGTCCAAAGGCATGCTTCGAATTTGGCGCGTAGCAACGCAATAGGCAAATCCTTCCGCGAATATTATTGGTCCCGCAGGGCCTGACTTTGGTGACGAGGCTAGCGCTGGCCCCGAGCACCGAGGGAAACCGCCCTCGCGCGAGCATTCTTACGTTGTTAGCCGTCTTGGCCGGGTGCGCGAGCTTTCGTTACGTAGTATCGTTTTGTGTAAAGTTTTTCACGGTAAGCGTCTCGCCAGCAAGGACGAAATCTTTTCCGCCGTAGAGGCCAGGGTTTCACCCTGTGTTAGATTCTCGTGTGTTCCTCCCGGTTTTATCCCGGAGAGTTCGCGTTCCGCCAGGAGGAAAAGGTTCCGTGTCTTGTCTGCCAGATTATTTTATTATCGTAGTAAGAATTGTATTTAAGATCTGATTAGTGATTCTCGGTGACCCTGGAGTCTGTATAAGAATCCGTGAGTAACGCTTCTCGTGTCCTCACGTTTAAATTCTAATTACGATATCTTGTGTTTGCGTTAGGACGCTTAACGTCTCGTTTGTTTCAGTTTCGTTGCTCGACAGAATTCGTCCTATCGAAATTACCTTTTCTATTTATATTCTTTTCTGTATTCGCTAATTTATTGAGAATTCTGTCGAAAGCTAAATGATGATTATTCTGTGTGATTCTTTCTTGTGAGATTTCATATTGTTTCCCGTTTAGAACCCTGTTCCTTATTTATTTCTTGTATCTTTTATATTACGCGTTCCGATATACCGCTCGACCTGCCACTGTCGTTCTCTGTTGCGTAATTCGCTTTTACCTTCGAGAAGTCGAACCGAGTTCTTACGATTCCGGTAAACTACGTCTCGCGGTATCGGGAGCGTTCGTTAACATCTTTGCGAAATATTCGTCGGTACGGCCTTCCGCAGACAGGCGGTGATATCGGTAATCTCGTTACATTCATTTGAATTGTCGCGTATCCCGTCAGGGATCCCGTCTCGCGTGACATTGTCGGACATTTTATTTCTTTTCGTATTATTGTTATTCAAACTCATTGTTCGTTATAGCTACTGATTGTTGAAACGTCCCGAATAAAGGGCATTTTTGTTACTGTTAATTACTGGTTCTCAATCTTACTTCATTTAACATCTGTGCGTTCCCTGCCCCTCTACCTGTCGGTTTCTACTGGCTAGCTGGAACCCTTCTCCTATCTCTTTGCGTTTCCTTTTCATCTCGTGGTACTACGTAGTGCCTGGTGCCCATTGGCTATCGCGATTCTTTGTGGAAATTCAGATACCGTGTAAGGGAGATTCAGGAGGTACCTTTCGGTATTTGTCGCCTGAATGGGTTGCCGAGCTACGGGCAACTCATTTCTATTTTCTCGGGTTTACGTCCCAATATTATTGTCGTACAATATTACGTCCCAAATTATGATAATCACAATGTGTTCTTGATACCATGTGTTAAGCGAAATGATTCCAAGGCGTGATAGGAAATTCGCGATGTAGAGGGTCGAGGGATCTATTGTAACCATGGAGTTCGAATCGATTATCCTCTAGTTCGTACACCTCGTGTAGGAAGTAGAACTTGTATGAATGGTCATCTCCTTGAGCTTCGCTTAATCCAGATGCGCGAATCTTAGGGGGGAGGAGTTGCAATGTGGCATTTCGAAATGCACGTCACAAAATGGAACATTTTACTATTTCCGGCTACATCGTGGGGCCCTATGCGTGGGGAAGGGATTTCGTGGCGACTGGACTGTATATTATTTACTAATTTTATACTGATTTCCCTCGTGGGAACATTTTTTTTGTGTTTTATATTTTTCAAGCGGATCCGAAAGGATACTGTCAAAATTCGAATACTACGGGCCCCGAGAGTGCCAACTACGGGCCTGACAGAGCGCGCTAGCGTGGCGATGCGACCGCCAGACCAGAGCACACACCCTAAGAGACCAGCTACGCGGGACATTTGGCGAGCGTCTCACCAATCCAGAGGGCATACGGCAGTTGCAGTAACGGCCTGGAACCGTCCATCGAGGGAGCAGAGGTGGATGTGATTCCCGCCTCCCGATAATATCACTGCAGCCATCCCAAACACGAAAGATGCTAGAATCTATTTTATCTGGATCGTGGAAAACAATTGAAGATCGCGAGCACTCTGGACCCACTCAGCTCTTCTCCCGCCAGCCGTACAATTGTGAGCTAGTAAATATTCAAGGGCCTTCCGGGGTTACTCGACGGTGCTACGCCGGATAACTAGCTGACGCCCAATCATTGTTTGTATTTGCATCCCATCTCTGTAATCCCTCCCTGCCTCTCCTGTCTCCTGTGCCCATAGCGTATCCCTCCGTACTCCGATTCCCCCCTCCCTACCAAGCCCGTTTAAAGCCCGCCGACACCGCGTGCTCCCGAGCGAGGACCTGTGGGTTTGTTTTGATTGCGTTGTCCGAAAATTGTATTTTTAGTTTTTTATCTTTTAGTTTCTTTTCTCTTTTTCATGCCCTGTATTAGCATTTGATTTATTAATTATATTTTGTTGTATCTTACCCCGTGTTCCCTTTTCTGTGCGTAATCCCTTCCGTCTTTGCGGTAGCTATTTTGAGAGACTCTGGTGGGAAATTGCCCACCGGTACGCCAAAATATATATTGTGACGTAATTTTTCGATTCACGGTCACAAGGCGACTCCGGTTACCGATACGGACAATGATCTCGATTTCCAACTTCCTTCGGGTCGCCATCATATTCAGAAGCTATGCTCTCGGGTTCGTTAGTACAGTTATGCCAATGCTCTCGGAAGATTTCGTTATAGTTTAGTGGAGGTCGAGGTGCTTGAATCTGCCGTGGGGACATAATGTCGACGTACTGAGTTGCCTGGCAGATGAGAGTACCCAACGGAGACATCTCCACGGACCGACAGAAGCCCGGCTGAGATACCGGCGCCCTGGTGGAGATGGGCAAAGAGCTGTAGAGCGGGCGATGTTAAGGTTTGATACGGTTAAGGGCAGGGGAGGAACTCCCTTCCCGAGTTAAGGATGTGGTGCCCAGCTGTCGCCCGATGCCCTGGGGAAACGCAAGTACTCTGTAATTTTTAAATCAGTAATCACGATGACTGGAAATTTGATATGGCTATTCGCAGGACTAACAATAATAATACTATGCTTAGTTTTTCAGTGCATCAGTCCCACCACCCGCCCTCCCGGCTCCCTCACTTTAATAATCTGTTTCCCTAGGATTCCTGATAATATAAAATTCATTGCATGACGTTTTGGACACCGTGTGCCAGTTTTCGTATGGCTCAACGCGCCCCTATATTTTCCGAAAGTGAAGTCATCAAGACCTCTCGATTCCAAGAATTTTTGCTGGATTCTGAGAATTTTGAGGAGAATTCTAGGAATTGCATGCGATCGAGAACTTTCTAGAACATTCTAGAACCTTCTAGAAGCTTCGATGGTTCGTGTCCGTGCTATGTCGCGAAGGATCGCTCCCAGAGCCGGCGGTCCTCTCGCGCGACGTTTTGAGGCAGCCCCTTGCCTCCCACCCCGGAAAGCCTTCTAGAAGAGTCGACGAACCCGTGCAAGTTTATGCAGGTTTCGGACAGCGATCCTCAGTCTGTTTGACCTCGAACTTTATCTCGCAGAATTGCGCATCGCTGATGTAGTCCTGCAGGAAGTTTCCAAAACTTTTCTCCCTAATCTTGAACCTCCACGCACTGACTAGTGCGTAGTGCGTAGAAAAGCGCGTTTTAACCGTTGAAATTTTAGCTACAACATGGGATAAATATAAAACTTCTATTTCATCGCATTCCTAGTGAAAAATGGCGGGGAAGGTTCAGGTGCGCTTGCGACATCTCGAGTCTTTGACTTCAAGTGTAAATTCAAGTGTTCCACTTCAACTGTACATTATTGTATATATTTATAATATAAATATTTTTTATTTAACAATCAAAATATTCATTAGAAATAATTTATATGGCAGAACAACGTTTGCCGGGTCGGCCAGTAATTAATAAAACTTTAGATGATTCCTTATCGAGTACTACTTAGCGGATCTACTACTACCCGGCAACGTGAAGCAATTCGTGAAGCTATCGTCTCAGGAAGCGATGGTATCGGCGGCCATTCAGACGGTGTTTAAGTTTAAATATCTAGAATGTAACACAAAACACACGCCGTTTATATTTTATTTATTTGTTTGTTTATTTCAATGTAAATATATTTACGATACGATCTGCCAAGATTCCCGCCCATAGATTCACTCCAAATCTCACTTGAACAAAGCGAACCTCGGCAGTCGCACGTGGATTTTCCTGAGACCATTCATGATAATTATGTGTGTTCCAGGTGCTAAGACGTCCAAATGTGGACTCATTCGTAAAAAGAATAGTTGCAGGTTCTGAACACGCATAATGTGGTATAGGTGATGGCTTACGTATTTTAATATCCTGTGGACGGTCATTCTACTTATCCCTATCTTTCGGGAAACACATCGTGTGCTTGTCGTAGGGTCTGCACGAAACATTGCGAGGACCTCTGTTATCGCCGACGATTTAAATGAGGGACAAACGCTATATGGGTAGAACAATTTGCAAGGGTTGCCTAGCCTTTTTATTGGTTACAATTTTTAGGGAGTACCGAAAAGATCTAATAACTTCTTCTTAACACGTTCGATACGTATTCGTGTCTTTCCTTCCGTTATCGACGGTCCTCCGGAAGTCGTTGAAAGTGCCGCAACGTCTTGGCGACGGGTCCGTTTGTCCGGTGAAGCGGGAAGTGGACTAAGCAGTGGCGGGACCGGTGGCCGCTGAATGGCCGGTCGGTGATATCGCCAGTATGGCCACGGTTTGACTGTCTCGCAGACCGGGGCAAATTTGGAAGTCGGGGCTTCGACAGGACGGTGTGGTGAAGCCAGAATCCGGGATCCCGACGGGTCCGGGCGACTAACTCTCCAAGCGGACTGCGTTGGCGTGAGGTCGAGGGTCCTCAGCGCGTAAGGCTTCGCATCCGCACGCCTGCGTCGAGCGGCTCTTATCTGTCGCCTTCGACGACTACTTCGTGGCCTGGTCATACGCGGGCTAAAGAACCGATTGTCTATTAAGTCCGCCGAAAGTTCTTACCAGGACCCTCACAGCGAAACCTAGGTTACTGCGGGGAGGCTAGGAGGCTGAAGCGAGGTCGAGATGAGACCACTTCAGCAACTCACCAGTTACTGATAGATCAGCCGGGGCAAGACTGACTGAAATCATGCCGATTTCGCGGCCTTTTATACTATTTGACGTAAGAGTTGCTATGCAATGATTCCCTTAATGATAACATCAATCTAAATAGATCTACCGGGCAAGCGGACCTCACTATCATTCCCTTGATGATAACACCGCAACAATTGACTTTCCAAATGCCATGGTCCAACGGGCCATGGAACGTTTAACATACTATATGGGTGCGCGAATTATTATGCAGACAAGGATCTTTATCTTTTCTAGCGGGTAACACCTCTTCTTCATTTGCAGGAATTCGATTTGATCTCAGTCGACCACCATCGATAGATCCGTCTCTTTCTGGTACGAGAGGCTTATTTTCGGCCGTACGTCTCACCACACTTCTCACAACATTGCCGTCCGGATTCTTGTTGTGTAGCTGGCCGAAGACTCTAGTTGCAGCATTGGCATTTCGATTATTTGCTCCGTACAAAATTAGCATTTCTGCATAATCTGCGTTTGAATAATTCGCATCCATGACCATTTATATAACACGAAAACAATCTGACGGGAAATGCGCGAACATCTGTCCATGCTCTCGCAGAAAGAAAAGCATGTCTCGCATTTCGGCACCGAAGCATGACAATAGATAAGACAACAATTCGTAGTTGACTTCATGGCATGCATTGAAAAAGAAAAAAAAAATTTTTTAGGAGGACTAGGAGAGAAACGCAAAAATACGTATCGCCTTATTTCGCCCGGAGAATAATCACACCAATTTGCAGCCCTTTGCAACTTCCAGTGGCAAAGTTAAGGAGCACTTGTCGACTTTGGATTTCGACTCGAAAATCTACGGCGAGGAACACGAAGAACTCAAAGTCTGCGTCCAAGAACACGAAAGCTTCACATTCTACGTCTAAAAACATGAAGATTCGAAAATCTACGTCCAGGAACACGAAGACTCCAAAATCTATATCCAGGATCACGGAAATCTTCAGCAGGAATATTTCGGCTTCTAACTTGTAATATAAAATAGCATTGCAATATGTTCAGCCACTGTGTAGGGGTTTGCACCTGACTGGATGCTTGTCTCAAAACAATTGCGAATCGCGAGATCGGAGTGAAGCTGCTGCACGAAGCTAAAGCGTTCCACCAGTATCAGAAATCTGTCAAAAAATGACAAAATTTCGTACGCAAATATCCTCCCTTATTACGCGTGCAATCCGTCGGAATTTTTTTCATCTTCATTATTTTTTCTTACCGTACAACTTTTGTACTTAACTTTTATGAATAACGTTTGAAATGGCGAAGATAATTTTTTTTTATTTGCGACCGGAAATTAAGTGAGCAATAATAATATGCCCATTCGATGTGCAATAAAAAAATATTTAATATTTCTTTACGTTTAAACTGTAACTCCTCGCCCCCTGGCTCGAGGTCCCCGCGGCCTCGAGTATTGCGATCTTCATAACTAGAGTAATCACGTATATTTAGTGTCTAGGTCAATTGTATTTAGTCATAAGATTCCCTCCCTCCACCTTTCCCTCCCTATATCCCCTCCCCGTAGGGCCCTGGCTCGAGGACCTCACCGAAGAAGGCATCGAGGGACATCTGCGAGAACCTGCCACAACCGCCTGCAGGGAAGGATCCCGAGAGTGGCTACGTTGCCGAGGCAACGGAAGGCAGGGATGGCATGGGCAGGAGGAACAGCTGATCCAGCCAGCTGCGAGGACAGCGGACCAGCTGATCGAGGCCCTGTGGGATGGATGCCCGCCCGCCACCACCATCACCACGACATGCAGCCCCGGTGCAGTCCCGTCACACGGGTAGCCCTGAGGCCCGTGTGACAGCGGCGGAGCCCTCTCCCTCCGAGACCGCGGACATGCCCGGGAGGAGATTTGACAGGCCTGGAGGCCGCCATATTGCCCGGCGCGTGACAGCCAGACCGCGCGCCGGGGTAGCCAGCACCGTGCCACCCGCCACGAGGCCCTGGAAGGCCGCCAGCGGAATCAACCAATGCCCTGCCATGCCGGAACTGCCAACCAATGCCGGAGCGCGTAGCCCTCTCCGCCCAACGGAAGCCACCAATCAACGAGGCCCTGGAGGCCCACGAGGTCCGAACAGCTGGAAATTTCGACACTTCGAGCCAGGTCTTGCGAGCGAGCGTGCGTGGTTTTGTAAAGTGCGATAGCGACTCTGTGAGTTTGAAGTGCGACCTGAACATTTGGATTACGGTGTGCCGTGGATTAGCGTTCTGAGTGAGTACCGTACGATTGAGTTTTCCTCCTTGTCCTTCCGTACACCCCTTTCAATATTTGCGTTGTAGTTTCAGTAGGTCCCTTCAGGACAGTAGCGAGCCGGCCCACGTGGTCCGGCATTTTTGCGGTCTTCTTTTTATAGTTCTCAGACGGGCCTTCCGCCCACCAGCTCAAGGCCGTGGTGTGTTGTGTGCGCCCTTAATTTTAGCTTCCTGCGACCCTTTATCCCCCCCCCCCCCCCCCCAAGCCTCTGACGTCCCGAAAAGCCGAGGTATATAAAGTAGCCATTTTTGCGTTCGGGAACCTTCTTCCCTGAGATCCCCTCCCACCTTCCCACAGCTAGCCAAAACATCCCGAGTAGAATAAACATTCGAGGACCTTCCGCGGTCACTCGACGGTGCTACACCGTGACAGTAGCTGGCGCCCATTCCCTGTTGACATCCAGCCCGTTACCTGTCAGTCCTCCCTGCCCTCCTGTCCCCCTTGCCTATAGCGTGTCCCCGAAGACTATTGCGTGTTTGTATTTTCTGACATTTGATTTCTAGTTGCGGCTTGCTTTTGTATTTTCTTTATTTCGGTTAATTATACTTTTTTTTAATTTATTTCACCGCGTGTTCCCCTTTCTTTTCGAGCCCCCTTCCCTCCCCGTTCTGTTTGGCATTGCGATAGCTAATTGGAGCAGACCCTGGGCAGAATCGTCTGTCCAGTACGTCACAAAATTTTGGCGCCCAACGTGGGGCCCGGTATTATCAGAAGTAGGAATCTTCCTCCTTCTGAGGTTTCTTTCCCTTCAAGTGCTCACCTCGGTAAACCCCCTCGCCCCTTTCCTCCCTTTCCCCTAGAACGATGGATCCCGTCACCACCAGTTCCGGGACGACACCCACCACCACGAGTATCACTACCCCCATTCCCTCCCCTAGTGTTGCTCTCCCTCCTCCCTCCAGCCGACCGTTTCCTCGGCCCACGTCACCCACCCGCGAGGAAATCGACGGCATGGTTCGCCTTCGTGAGGAGCTGTCTGCCATAACGAACGTATGTGACCTTGTGAGGCTGTGCGACCACGCCGGGTTACGTGTGTCGGGCAGCCTGGAAGACCTCGTAGATCGCTTCTGGAGGTACGAGGTTCGCCGGCTATACCCGCATGTCCCAATCGCATGGGACTCGACAGTGGATGAGCGCGGGCTATCCAACCCCTTCACCTTCACCGCCGCAATGACCGATCCCAGCATTGATGAGTCCAGACGAACCAACCCGCCCTGGGCGGAGAACCGCGAGTCCCCCGAGCGCCCTCCACCTCCTACCACCCTAGCCTCCTCCCCTAGACCTCGCCCCCCCTTACCTACTGGGCAGTCAGTGGGCCCGTATCAAGACCCCATTAGTTTCAGCGAGTCGGAGGATCTGTCGCGACACCAGGACGCCCCCCCCCCCCCCTCGTACCCAACATCCTCCGTCACACCCTCTCCCAGCTCCCGCCGTCACCTTCGCACCGCCACCTCTCCGGACATCCCTCCCAGCATACCTGCCCCCACCTCGCCCGCTTCCCCCCGGAGCCCCCCTTCTGTCCTGCCCCCCTGTCACCGAGCCTGATTCGGGGTGGACGCCCCACACCACCTACGATCTACCCCCTCGAGCAGCCCCCAGATCCAACAGTACCCGACTCCGCCCCCCGTCCCAAATCCCCAGCCCACGCCGTGAAGTCCCTAGAGTGCCGCCGGAAGGCCCATCTACCCTGGATACCTCTGGCAGCCGAGACGCGAAGCTCATCAACCACTTTAAACAGCATGGGCCGAAGTTCGCGGGGAGAGACGGAGATGACGGGGAAGAGTTCCTCCTCCGTCTCTTCGAATATTGCTCGAGTCGCGGCTTCGGCGAAGCGGATTTATTGAGGGTGCTGCCGGAGGCCCTCACGGGGAACGCCCTGGCATGGCACCGCGTCGAGTCCGAGGAGTGGTCCACCTACGAGGAATTCGTGGGCCGATTTCGCGGGGCATATGGACACGGCGACTTGCAGGAGCGGCTGCGCCAAGAGGTAGAGGAACGGACTCAGGGCCCACTCGAGTCTGTCACCGATTATGTGGCCAAGATCCGGACCTACTTCCGTCACATAATGCCCCCTCTCCCCCTCGAGGTCCAGTTAGACATTTGTGTGCGGAATTTCCACCCGGATGTGGCCAGATACTTGCGTCGCGAGGAAATTGCCAGTTTCGCGGACCTCCGGGATCAGAGCCGACGAATCGAGCTGTTTAATGCCCGCGCGAAGAATTACAAGCCGCCACCCCCAGCCTCCCGTGTATCCCTCCCTTCCGCCGCCTACGTTCCTCCCCAAGGAGTGCCCAAAGGGCGCACTGCCGCCCTGGATCCCATTCCTAGGAACGTTCCCTCCAATCCTCCACCGACCCCAGTCACCTCATCCCCCTTCCCACCCCCACATCAGACAACAGCCTGTCCCGCGGACGATTCCGCGGGAGTAGCAGGGTTACAAACACCCCCCTCCTACGCCCAAGTTAGTCGCACCCCTCCGCGCCCGACTCCCTCCCATACCCCTAACCCCTCTCCCACCATCCCGAGCCTCATGTCGAGGCAAGTCGCACCGCCACCGAGTGGGTTCTCCACCACGGTGCGGTGCTACAACTGTCGACACCCTGGGCACGTCTATCGCGAGTGTCCCCAGGCCCTAGGATTCTTCTGCCGCATTTGCGGCCTCCCCGGGAGTGATACCAACACGTGTACCCGCTGCCAGCGCGCTCGCTCGGGAAACGCTTTGACGGGGGGACCGCGCGCGCACTCCCCCCCACGACAGTAAGCCCGGAAACGGAGAACCCCCGGAAAGACCGTGTTTATCATTCCCACCCCGCGAACCACCCCTTTCCCCCTGTGTTAGACTTTGTGGACTCCCAACTAGATGATCCCCGCTATTATTTCGCGGTGAATCTACTTGGGAGAGAAATAATAGCATTGATAGACCCAGGTTCCACCCGCACGTATTTCGGAGGCGAACTGGCGGAGGAACTGGGAATTAAGGCCAATCGGGCCACCGGCGGCGTGCAAGTGGCCAATGGCGCGGTAGTCCCGATTGTCGGAGAAATTCCCACCCAATTTGAGGTAAACGGCCAAATAAAAACCCTCCAGGTCCGCGTCGCGATGTTGAATTACCCCGGGATTTTAGGTATCGATTTTTGCGAATTATTTGGACTGCGGATCGATTATGGTACCAGAACATGGACGACCCCCGGGGCCCCCCCAAAAAAATTCTACCTCAATGGACAAGCCTCCCTTGTCATCCCCGCGTACCCCGAATTTGCCGGACTAGCTGACCCGACGCCTTCTGCCGAGGGAAAGTTAAAGCGATTACTAGATCGATTGGTAAGGGTGAATACCACCGGAATCCTTAGCGCCACCTCCCTTGTCCAGCATTCCATCGATGTCCAAGACCACCCTCCTATCCGCCAGCGCCCTCGAACCATTTCCCCGTATCTCCTTCAAGTGGCCCAGACGGAAGTAGATAAAATGATGAGTGAAGGAATAATTGAGAGGTCCGATAGCCCGTGGTTGAGTAATCCCGTGATAGTCCCCAAGAGTAACGGGAAGTACAGGTTTTGTGTTGATTTTCGCGACGTAAATAAAGTCACGCGTAAGGACGCGTACCCCCTCCCCAACCTAGATCACATCTTAGATGGCCTTCGCCGCGCCCGTTATATCTCCAAATTGGATCTGAGTCAGGCCTATTTCCAAATCCGAGTTAGCCCCGCGAGTCGCCCCATAACCGCGTTTGCAGTCCCTGGAAGAGG
>JARPRH010000141.1:16144-27164 GCA_031763665.1 Calameuta haemorrhoidalis | reverse complement strand
GATGCCACGAATACGTTACATTCAAATGCCCTGGAGCTGACAAGGGTGCTGACTCTGACGTAAGTTTCGACCATGGTCCAATCATTTTTCAGATTGTCAAATTCATTTTAGAGCCAATTAGGCCTGTTCAATGTTAACGGAATAGCTACAGAAAATCAGTATTCCCATGCTGAATTTCTATTTAATTTATGTAATACCATGTGCCTGCTGGACTTGGATTCGCTCGTGACTGTGAGGTGGTCGTGGAGGTAGACGTAGGGTGTGAAAGAGGGCAAATATGAATATTGCACGACGCTGCTAAAATGTAGATGAAAAATTTCAGAGAATTTTTTAAAAGGTGAACGTACTATGAACAGGGAGCTTTTTCATTCCCTAGTGTTTCAGTGCTTCACAAATGCCACGCACTTGTGCATAAAACTTACTCGATGATTTTCACGGAATTTTACGTATTCGAAAAGCTCTGGTAGAGAAGCTGGTTCTAGGAAATTTTCGGTCGATTTAAATTGCAACACGTTATCAAAATCCCTAAGACAATTAAATACTGATGAAATTCAAGAAAATTACTTTCACACGTTCATCATATGGTGTCTCCGATAATACGCAAATATCATATATTATGAGACTAACGAAATAATTATTGAGCTCCGCAAAACGATGCCGCATTATAATTCGGCACAGACATGTGCTGAGTAAGATAGCTTTTTTAGAAAAAAGCTTATCAAAATTTCCTCGAGGATCATCAATCGTCACTAATAAGCTACCTCGTTATCACTAATAAGTTACTAACGTAAGACAGCAATAATGAATCTTGCCTTCGGACTCATGCTTAGGGCAAACTAGACAGCTTACGATGCTTTATCGCTTTTTCACCAGAACGAAAGATTTAGGTTAGAATTTCAAAACGATAAATTCGATTTGCTAGTTTATTATCAGGAGCAACAATTCTCATTGGCTCTTGTGAATTTCAATTTTCGTAAATGAGAATGATATCAATAAAAACTATACGGTGTCCAGCTGTCCACACATTGCGAGCAACTATCTTCAGGCTTCCACCTTATGCTAAATTTTGCCCTGGGTTTGGCAAAGGACTAAGAAGAAGTTAGGCGGGGGTGGTAAATTCCCAAGTCCGGTCCAGTGAACCACGCTCCAAATAATCTCCAATTCCTATTAGACTCTTTATCCCCGAAATGGCTAATATTATTTGAATGGTAATGTCGGTGTGCACGATGTAATGGTGACCTAACGCAGGACACTCGGACGAAGCATCAATTCAAGCAGCATACCTACAACAGCCCTACCTTCTGCGACCATTGCGGTAGCCTTCTTTATGGTGTCATCCACCAGGGCATGAAGTGCCAAGGTACCGAATAATATCCTCGTACGGTGTTGCTTAGCCTCTGTTTATATATATATATATATATATATATATATCAGTCTTTTTCTCTGTGGGAAAATAACATAAGTATGTATATGCATACACAATACTCTTACGCACTACAAAACATGTATATATATACGTATGTTCTCTATGTATATGGCATATGTATACATACGTGCTCCTCAATGACTTTACATGCGAATATCATTTTTACGATGTTTGTACAAGCTCTGCTATGCCTTGTGTAGTATTTGTCGTGTTTTCATGAGCAACGTGCGTTGCTTGCATTTATTGGCTCTTATTCACTCAACCTTTTTTTTTTAACAGAGAAAATATTCAACGAATAGAAAGGAGTAGAGATACACTCGAGGAATACAAAAAGCGAATTTTCTGTTTATCGGCCATAGGTCATGAAAAATTTCCGAAATTTTTTCCAGGGTATCGCAAACGCTCTTGTCCTTTTTTTTATAGATATTTATTCTGTGTCTCTGCGTATAACACTATGTATTATCAAATTTTCGTTTTACATATATCGAGGTTGCACGTGTGTGCGTGTGTTACTGTGGGTACATACATGTAATATATTCGAAAATTAGAAGACATTTTTCAACACGGAAAGAACAATGTATTTCACTGTTTACTATTCTTATTTCGTCAAGCTTTCTCTATTCACCCACTTACTTTTCTCTGTCTTTCCTGCTCCACCATGAGTCCTTTTTCTCCTAAATTAAAAACTAAATGAATATTAAAAGAAAGAGTTCGCCACCCCTACCGTATCGAAAAGCAACGATTTTAATAACGTTACGTGGAAACGCGTGCGCACGATCAACGCGAAAGCAGTGCACTCAATAATTAAAAAAATGTACGTATATACATATTGGACGCACCGAGTTGAACCTCGAGACACCATAGGCTTCTTTTTTGTCGATTCTATGGTCAACCAGCAAGTATACTTTGCCGTTCGCTGCTAATAGTCAGAATCATTGTTCAATTCTTGATAAATTATATACAACAATAACAGAGAAACGGCGATGTCGAAAATACTCAGTTAGAATTTCGAAATAGGCATCACCATTGTTGCCGTGCTGATGATACCATAGGATTCTAAAAACAATACCATCGGTGCCGAATTCGCTTCATTATGGGGCAACAAAGCAACGGCGTAAATCCACCTGTCAGGATATGCTTTAAGATTGTTGAAACAATATATTTATGTGGTTATTATTTTTTTTATTCTTATTTTTATCATCAACATTATTGTTGACGTTACTGTTATTATTATTTTTATTTATTCTTTAAAATAAAAATATTCTAAATGAAAGATTAGGTTAAATTAAAAAATGAATATGTTGGAAATTCATAATATTATAGATTTCTAAACATCCAGATCCTGCTAACGAATGATTAATCCCAAGAAATAAAATCTTACGGCCAATAACTCGTTGGAATATCTTAGTTTTACTTGATGCAATAATTAGAGTCTTTAAATATCTATTCAAGGGGATCGTGGACGTAGATCCATCATTAGATTTTATATTTGCAGCATCCCCTATCGTTTCAGCTTGGCAATAATGATATCTAGATTAAAAATGATTGATTATGGATAACTGCATGTCAAGATAAAAATATATTAATATGTTGTATCAATTGTCGAAAGGTGTTACGATCCGACTTTATAAAAAATTTTATAAATTGATCTTCAACGTTTTAGTAGGACATGGAACATTAAAATAGATTTTAGTATGATATGGAAATTCAAAATAGGTTAAAATTGAAAATCTTAGGGCATAGCAAGTTAGTGTTGAGGAGAAGCAAAAGAGGCTTGATTAGAATCTCAAAGTTTAACGTAGGCTTAAAATTTTGATTCGGGTAGAGAAAAATTTAGTTTTCACAATTACTATATGCGACCAATTTACGAACAGCTGCAAAAGAATAGTAGAAAGAATTTTTCATATAGTTATCACAGCTCGTAGTTTTTTTTACTGTTATACGATTGTGGTTTCCGTTAAGTGAGATATTTCTATGCCATACAATTCTTGACCTTCTTATATCCTGTAGTATTTTCCTGCATGCCTAAATACATATATCTGCTAGCTAACGAATAGTTATATCGCTTGTGCATTACATTGTTGGCTTACTAATTTATGAAGATCTAGGACAAATCAATTGACTTATCAGCTTTTTAAGCACAGTCGCACGCAAAATGCGCTTTCCTAGTGATGCCTACGCGCACGAATACGAATCTCTGTAACTAATATTTCATACGAATCGTTAAAGCAATTGGATTTAAATTTATAGAAAACATGAAATTTTTAACCCTTAACCTCAAAATCTAAGTCATTTTTGTCCGACTCGATTTGAACTTTTGGAACAGGTTGAGAACCAGTCGCCACTTCGTGTATAATAAAAACATAGTGCAAATAATTATTACAGATTTTTTTATAGTGTTCTAGTAAAAGGTTCAAAACTAATATATGAATTTTTATAAAAGTTTCCTAATACGTTAAATTAATGAAAAATGAGTCGGACAAAAATACATATATAGATATAAAATAATATAGATCAAACAGTAAAATTTAGAACTGCCCAGCATTTATTGTTTATAACAGTGTATGCACGACTTTAACACTAAATTTAAGAAATCCATCAATTTGACAGATTTCCAATTTCATGTTTAATCCGTAAACTCCATATTGGTGCAAATTGCGAATTTTCATCGCCCATTGTGAAATTGAAAAGTTCGTGACCGATTTTTAAAATTTAAGAGTTGAAGTACAGAAATGATAAATATTATTTTTTTTTTCAATTTATGTTGACTTTGATAATCAGTGTCAGTAAATCTAGTGTTAATCTTTCTCTTAAGTACGAATGCATGGCTCTTTTAATTATGCTTTAAGTAAATCTCTTTCTTCTGATTTTTTTAAAGTCCTTTGCATTCTTCTTGCAATTTGCGTTTTTGTATTTCTATTCTGCTCTACGTTTCTAAGCATTTAAAAAAATGCACAGAACAAGACGCTTTAATTTCTTTCTATTATTTCTTGTCCAATTTCTTTGTATTATACATATGTTATATCACGCTTTATATCAGCGAGGATGTCAGAGAGCGTCGTCTCGTTTTAGTGAACCATAACGTCTTCCAATAGCAATTTTAATTTATGATTGTTCTAATGAATTGCTGTTAGCGTTGACATTACCATCCTGATAGCATTGCATCTAAGGGATCTGCATTTGTAGTCTAGTAAAATTTAAAAATCACAAGAGTCTGGCTTCTATGCAGTAATTTAGAACTTTTTGTACGAAGACTTTTTTGTACGAATATGTTGACGAATAGTCATCTGAGCAATATTATAACTAACGAAAGTTTTTATGTAAATGATGACGAGTCTATGACCTACATTTGCTTGTTTGCATTTAACAAATATAGCCTGACCGACCGCGAGTTAAGAGCCTAGAGAAATCGGACACCATTTTGGATTTCTACTCATCAAATCAGTGGAATCGCACAAATTTGACAGATATTTTCCTACTATGCGGATTCGAAAGCCTGACAATTAGTTCCATATGACATTCACAATGATTAATTCAAAATCATAAAATCATATCCAAATCAATTTCAATATTATGACATTATTCACATGTCAGAATTCTCTTTCAGATTTCGAATAATCATTGTAAAGGCAACGTCAAAATGATTACCCATGATCTAGAACATATTGGTAACTATATTTAGCAAAAATATGTTCGTCAAGTTCGATCTATTAATTTACGATTAGAAACACGAAATAGCCATTTGAAGTCATCAGTCTCTTCTCAGATAGGAAAACGATATTCTTAGGTCGTTCTGAAAATGTTCAAACTGAATATACACGTATGTGGTGAGCATGTACTAAATATATTCGAATATATTATCGGCATATGCAGAAAATAATCATACGTTGGCTAGAAGTGAACGCTCGATACATTCTGAAGATATGATCTGATAGGAGCAGAATGTCAATAATTTTCGCAACTTATGCATTTCCATCAGCTCGCCCTACACTTACACATATGGTTGATATATAATTTCAAACGCAGTAGGAACGAATATTTATTTGAGTATAGGGACTGTTACATACATACAATCTTGGCCATACTTTGGGCATTTCCCGATATTCACTGTCAGTTCTGCCAACTGACTTTCCTAACTCTCAAAACTTCCGCCTAGAAGCAAGTACGCTAGTCACTACGTCATAGTACTAGTTTTTATTAATTTATATGTAAAAATTTCTTTTTAATGTCTAGTCAATAATTAGGAAAAAATTTTCGTGAAAAATTCTGATTGTTCTGCAATGTGCAAATGAAATATGGGAAAGAAAAAAAAAAATAGTGCAAAAGATTCGTGTACGTCCCTCGTCGTACGATCTTGTTATTTTCCCTAGTGTCAAAATCGATTCGACAGCTCGTGATCCGCTAAGCAAGATGACAGGAGAAGAGCTGAACTATAAAGATAGGTCTTTCTTCCAGGTCGCAGAGTGGTACAGTCCTAAAGGTCTCGTGCTGTTGGTAGTGAGACTCCTCTAGGTCCTTCCCCTTATTCCTGTAGGAAGGATATCATTCCAAGAGCTAGGTACGTAGTAAATACCGTAATTACCGTTCGTGACGTCACGTGAGTTATCTAAGTCATGGGAATCGCGTGGGGATATGTGAAATGCGAATAATCGGCACCGATGGCTAACGAGAAAGAAAGGTCTAAATATAAATAAAATTTTTCAAATTTCTAAAAAGAGTATAGGAGGATGTAAGACGATTTCTCAAAACATGCTGGACCATGTTTGCTTATTTTTTTTATCTAGTATTTATCAGAGTAAATCCTGTACTAAAATAATGTACCACTCGTAAATATTTTTTATAAGCAATATCATTTTTTGTTTTATTTATTTATTTTGTTTATATTGTTCATGATGTGAAATCTGCACGGAGAAAATTTTTTATTAGAAATTATCGTCAAAATCATAGCAATCCGGGACATCGTGGTTTTTCATGGAATATTATCTATATATATTTTTTAAGAGAATCTCAACGAATCTCGGTTATGACTGGGAATCTCATTTAAGATGATAATTAAACTGTTATATATATTTTGGCGCACGAGGCTACGGGTACGTCCCAGTCGCCTTTATTCTTTAATAACTGCGGGTCATAATTAACGTAGAGCAACTTATTGCAAATTAAAATTTTTGGGATTCTGCGTAAAATGAACGTTGATTCAATTACATTTAATGATTTTAAAATTCAGATATCAACGTATGAAAAAATTCGATTTTCGCGGTTTTTTTTCGAACTACAATATCTCCAGTTCTAATTGCCAAAAGAAAAAAGTAAAAAAACTATTTAAAAATTGGAAGCGTGTTTTTTGTACACTCACTGTATTATCGTTGTATAAACGCACATTTGTTAGAAATATTTGTTTCATGAAATTCCGGCTATGCCGCTAAAGGTACACCTGGGTACTCGCTATGCCCAGAATAACAAACCACCGCAAAAGCCACTGAATAACTGAAGCTGCTGGCTATCCTACCCTTTTTTTTGAAGGATTCAAACAAAACTATGATGGAGGGGGAAATTGATTTTAGCAATAATTGGTTTCACCTGAACCTTATACTGTCCGAAATTTGGGTCGGGAATTCCATGCCGAGGCTATACCCGTCAGTGATTAATACGTCACCATGGACGTTTTCCTCATGCAATAAAAATGGGTGGAAGTTGTAACTAACCCACTCCGGTCCACTACTCGACCTTGCAGACGAATTGCCTGGGCAAAAGGAGTTCATTTTGCTTGTTGTAATATTTTATACGGCTACAAAATTTCTATCCTTTCTGGACTCAAAAGTGCAAAGTTCTAGCCTAAAGCAATGAATTTACATGGTCAACGTCCAAGACGAAGACGCGCATTGTTACTAAGAAACAGGGTGGATAAACTGATAAAATAAATTATAAAAAAAAAAAATTCTTAAAACAGGCGAAAGATCACTTTTGGGAGCATTTCGTACTAATTGTTCCAAAGTTGTCTCAGGCCCTGAAATCATCTTCATGATTTCGATAACCAACCTTACGCGGTTAATGTATCTTACAGCCTCTTATTCCTTAGTAACGATGTATCGCCTCAAAACATAAGTCACAAGTATCCACCGTCTCGCGGATGTGCGAACTCTGCTTTGCGAACACACGAGAATGAAATCCGTCTCTTTCCTGGTGTATGGATGCTTTGTTGCCATTTCCATTCAGGTCCTCGAACAGATAAAGAAACCCTTGATCCTTTAGTCGCGCCTTCGTGAAACTGAATTGTGTCTGGGAATTTGGTCGGATGCTCTGTAAATATGGCCAAATGGCATATACACCTATATACACTAAAAACGTAAAGAACGTTTAGATTTTGAATAGGGAAACGCGATAATTTCATGCTTTAATCGTCGTATTGTCGTCCACCAGCCAAAACACTTAACCTGCCTTGCTGCCTCATTTACGCGACTAGCACAGATCGCTTGCATACACAATTTCGAAAGGAGCGACGGGAGAAAAAAAAAGTGACAGGATGAAAAAAATAAAATAAAAAACTAGAAGTCCTTCGTCGTAATAAACCGAGGCATGTAATCCTCGAGCATAGAATGCAATTACGAAATTGGGCTCTGGGCCCCGTGTTTGTGTTCTCAGGCCGTGAGCGCGCCACACAAATGGGATGTTTTCACGTACCTGACGCCAACCTTCTGCGACCACTGCGGCTCGATGCTTCACGGCATCGCGCATCAGGGACTCAAGTGTTCAGGTAGTTAAACAAAACAAAAAAAAAAGTTTGATCCGCCGATGTAGCAAAGCTCGCTTTTTCGACTCTAGTACCGAATAATGCTCTCGTCATCTTTCAAATTTCATTCAAGGAAGCCTCTAGTACCCTGGTTTTAGACCCTTTTAAAAGATAAGAATATAAGAAAGAAAATAATACTGCTAGGATCCAAGCACATGATAGATCATAGTGTCAATTTTAAATTTGCGTTTACGTTCATCTTTCTTCTTATTCACGATCCTCTTTCCGTTCGTTCAGAACTATAGCCACTACAGTAAATCCTTCAGAAATATGGATACCTATTACCCATAAATTCGCTAATAATTTTCTCTAGCATTATCCAATAATCGTAAGCGTCAAGTTTATCGTATATTTTCTTTTTTCGTTTTCCAAATAAGAGGCGTTTCAACTCGTACCTAACCTAACCTAATCAAATAATACACACGATAGCGCAACTGAAGAGCACAGCTCATAGCTATTAGATTTCCACTCCTGTATCAATATACATGTAATACGGTTATCTGTAAATCGACGAGTCACGAGGATAAATAAATTGGGGGATCGTATGTCAAAAATGCCCTATAGAATTTACAGATCGATGATAAATTAATTTATTCTGCATCTCTAAAATTTTGTACAGATCTGTAA
Source organism: Calameuta haemorrhoidalis (assembly GCA_031763665.1). NCBI lineage: Eukaryota > Metazoa > Arthropoda > Insecta > Hymenoptera > Cephidae > Calameuta > Calameuta haemorrhoidalis. The sequence continues at coordinate 18,321 of JARPRH010000141.1, read as the reverse complement.
TTTTTTTTACAAAATTTTCTATTTCGATACGTATGATTATATATGACGTTACGTGTTTTAAATTAACGTTACGTAATCTCTATACTTAATTCTCTGTGTACTATTCATTATCGACTATTATTCACTTTTCATCTTTCGCTCTATCGGCCTAATATCCTTCTCTGTTACTTATCGTGCTGTATCAAATTTCTATTGATAACAATGTCCATCTTCGTTGTCAAGGATTTCTCTTTTTTCTGTAGATCCCTGTCGATTTCGAATCCTCGGTATTTTCAGCAACTCCTAAATAGTCTTTCATCGTGCATGCGTCTCTATTACTTAGGTAGATTCGATATCCATTTACATATACTATGTATATACTATATATATTATATTTATTGTAATCGTATATATATGCCAATATTATATTATATCTACTATGCCTAAACCGATACAATAGTATTGCCGTTACCTATTGTTATTTCTTAAACGAATCTCTGGACCACTTTCGTTTTTCAATTTATCATTACGAGCGCATTTATCCTTTTAATAGATGTGTCGTTGAGAAACGTCATAGCTGTCTTTGTCACATAGATCTGCTAAATCTAGCAAAAGTGACGTTTCTCAAAACGTCATGGCTGTCTTTGTCACATAGATCTGCTAAATCTAGCAAAAGTGACGTTTCTCAGTCGTAAAGTGGCTTTTACATGCTCATAAGAAAATAATATAGTTCGGCAATAAAGGAATAACATATGGCTCATACCGAACGTGAATTCGTGTATTACAAGATGTTAAAATAAATCGCCAAGAAAATTATTTTTTTCCTTTCTAATTTGATGACATAGCATGCGACATGAACGTGCACAAGCGATGTGAGGAAAGCGTGCCAAATTTATGCGGATGCGATCACACAGAACGTCGGGGTCGAATACAACTGCATATTACCTGTTCCGGAAACAAGCTCACCGTCGAAGGTAAATTTGCGGTTCTTCAATTATTCTCATTCCCATTTACATTGTACATTCTTGATTAGTTCGTTTGATTCCATTACTAAACTTTTGCCACGAGCACGTAGAGGTAGAAAACACGGTGATAAATTTTTTGAAAATTAATCATTTTTATGCTCGCAGTTAAGCAGGGTCGAAATCTCATACCCATGGATCCCAATGGGCTGTCGGATCCATACGTGAAGCTAAAATTAATTCCGGACTCGGATAACGTGAAGAAGAAAACAAAAACAATAAAGTCTTCGCTCAATCCTGAATGGAACGAGACAATCACTTTGTGAGTTAATACCATTGGAAAATTGTTTTTCGATTACCTAATATCTGTGACTTACAGCGAGCTGAAAGCCGAAGATAAGGATAGGCGACTTCTGATCGAAGTCTGGGACTGGGACCGGACGTCTCGGAATGATTTTATGGGCTCTTTGTCGTTTGGTATATCCGAACTGATCAAAGCTCCAGCTAGCGGGTGGTTCAAGCTTCTGACCCAAGAAGAGGGCGAATTTTATAACGTTCCTGTTCCCGAAGAGGGTGTGGATCTTGCTGAGCTCAAGACTAAGATGCGAGTGGGTTTTCTGAATTTTTTTAATTTTTTGAAAATATAATATCGTATAACTATAGCTACTAAATAATCATCTTATCTTTGGATTAATTTTTTAGAAGACGTCAGTGACCAAGAAGACCTCCATGACCCAAGATAAAGACGTACCACATAATATGGGAAAAAGCGACGTAATACGCGCGACAGACTTCAACTTCCTGATGGTCCTGGGTAAAGGCAGCTTCGGCAAGGTGCACATTCCCATGGCCAAAACCCACGAAGAAGTGTCGCATCATGCTTCGAAAGAATGAGTTTTATTAAATCTTTATTCTTTCTTTTTTTTAGGTCATGCTGGCTGAACGGAAGGGCACGGATGAACTGTACGCCATAAAGATTTTGAAAAAAGATATTATTATTCAGGATGACGATGTCGAATGCACGATGGTCGAGAAAAGAGTATTGGCGCTCTCGAGTAAACCGCCGTTTCTCGTTCAGCTACACTCCTGCTTCCAGACAATGGTTAAACTTTTAATCTTACTTGGTCACAGATCATCTACCAGTAGATAAAAATTATTCTTATTGCAGGATCGTCTGTATTTTGTAATGGAATATGTTAACGGTGGCGATCTAATGTTTCAAATACAACAATGTGG
>JARPRH010000138.1:1166151-1183162 GCA_031763665.1 Calameuta haemorrhoidalis | reverse complement strand
ATCGAGACGAATTCAACCATACCCTATTTTATGATTTTTTTCATCGATTTTTTATGAAATATCACACGGAAATGGAATAAAATGTGGGTATCCTTATTGAAGCTTTCCTACATATTCTATTTCACATGTTGCACGTGTGTGATTGTGTAGTTGCAAGACAAACTTATTACAGGAGATGTTCGATATTGCCACCATATTCAGCAGGACACAGTTCCAGTCGACGTCAAAAGCTTCCAATAACAGACCGAAGAACTACAGGTGAAATGTTTGCAATCACATCTCTCATGCGATTTTGTTCCATTTCCGTGTGATATTTCATAAAAAATCGATGAAAAGAATCATAAAATAGGGTTTGGTTGAATTCGTCTCGATGAAACGCATAACATGTGGGGGTTTAAAAATGTTGTTGCCATTTAAAAAAACTGGCTTTCTGCTTGCAGTATAGAAGCATAAATAGTAGGAGCATAAATTCTATTTGCACTGACTTTCCCCTTTCGCACCCTACAAATTTCGTCTGACACATATTGCTATCTCGCTCTTCCTTAAACAGATATTCAACCGTACTGTTTCAAATGGAACACCCTGTCTATAGTAATAAGAATGTAAATATTTAGTACAAATCTAAATAAATAACAAGACGTAATAAATATTTTAGTTTTGGTTTATTTCAAACACTTTAAAAATCCGACTTATCGATCCAACTGTTGTGCGAATCATCGAAACCTAACCATTTAACAAATAGCTTGTTTCCACGTTTCTTCAGTATTTTCTCCACAAGATATACTATGTCGGAATACTTGACGCTGGTAAGTTCATGTTCACAGAAGCCGCCTTCGATGGGATCATCCTGGTAGTCCTTGAGTTTGTACGTCACATGATCGGTATTCTTTACTCGACTTATCGTGAAAATTTCAGTTGTCCAAATTGGTGTGCAGCCTTTTTCGAAAATGTGTTTAAATTTGCTGAGTTGTACTTTGTCGCCCACTTTAAACTTTGATCGTTTAAGTGTGCACTTGACTTTGAATTTCTTGTATACCCGTGTAGTAATTCCCTCTCGTTACGAGCAATCACATCTATCGGCTTCATACCAATGGTCCGATGCTTATTGTTGTTGTAAGAGGATACCAAGTCCGATAAGATATTCTAAGTGCATCCACATCTTACTTTTCAGAGTACGATTAGAGTGCTCGCAGATCGATGCCTCCAAGATACTGAATGTCGAGTACATGCAATTTCTTTGGGATTCGGCCCTGCGCCAATATAGACTTCATAGCTGCCGTCGCGTCTTTAGCGTTTTTGCTCTTCGTCGGTACGACCCAAGCAAACTTTGAAAATATATCGATGACGGTGAGTAGATACTCGTATCCGTGGTTTTCTCTGGCGTATGCTGACATGTCAACGAGATCCGCTTGCCAAGTCTCGTCCAGCCCACGGACGTCAACCTTTCGACGCTGGTAATTTCTCCTGGCAGGTCTATGCAGTTCCTTCACCACCGCTAACTTTTTTCCATCCATTCTCCAGCGCACTCAGTCTGGCGTCCAGCTGAGAAATGATCAGAGAGTTGCAATAGCCAATTCTTGTCCTGGCTCGATATCAGCTTACAGACGTTTTAAGGCGTCCTTCGTGGTACAATCGAGAGATTGAATCATCAAGTTGTTGTTATCGATATCATTGCGCATTCCAGCAGTCACGTGAAATACGGTATTGACCTCCTGCTTCACGTGAAATATGGTATTGATCTCCTGCAGTTTTCATCAGATTCAAGGTCACAGCATCGTTTTGTTCTTCAGGTTCGGCAACGTTACAGAGCCTCTTGTTATCAATGTCGTAGTGTCCAGAAGCAGTGAATTTGAATCCAGCACCAGGGAGACCACGGCTACTCGTAACCGCGGCCCTGATACTCATTCCGTATTTTGCTTGAATCTTTAGAATACGACTAATCTTGTATTCCTTTTGAACCTCTAGCTCTGCCAACTTTTTCCTTGGAAGAAATGCGTCAAAATGACCCAGTTCGTTAATTTTCGAGAAATACATTTTTTAGTTGATTTTCAAACTTTTCACAATTTTTTTAACGTCTCTCTTCGTTTCACTTCCTCGAAATGGAGCACGATCGCTTATTTTTCATCAACAATAATAATGTCCTTGATGATTTGATGGACAATGATCGCTGCGCATCATGGAAGGGCCTCTTATACGAAGGTTTCAAGGTTTTCCTGGAATTATTTTGCATCGGTTCAAGCGATAAGGCATCTACCTGAATTGCGCACTTTGTGCTCAAACTTTAAAGTTTCCGACGTGCATTCGGAAATGTACAAAGGGTCGCTTATCTTCTGCGAGTAATTTGATACCCTGAATAACAAGATCAAAAAGTGACTGGCTGCCGTCTGAAGTCTGCATAGGGGACGAGGGAGTCATCAAAATTTTCGGTACGGGGGCTGCAGTTCGAAAACAAATTTCAAATTTCCTGGAATCAATGCTGCATTCCGGAGGACTGCATCCTCGATGCGCAATTCTGCGAAATAACGTTCAAGTTCAAAACGGATGAATCCACACAGCCCGGGGAGAGAGGAAGGGGGTTCATCGAAGCGTCTAGAAGCTTCTCTGGGGTTCTCTGGAAGCGATCCTTCACGACTTAGCACGGACGCGAACCGTCGAAGCTTCTAGAATGTTCTAGAACGTTCTAGAAGGTTCTAGAAGGTTCTAGAACATTCTCGGAATCGAACGAAAATTCTTGGAACCGAGGGGTCTTGATGACGTCACTTCCGGAAAATATGGGCGCACACTGCCAACTTAGCGCGGACACCCACCTTCGAAGTTTCTCGAGTGTCGGTAAATGTCGGTGTAGGAATCTGTATGTAGAATGCCCACAGTCTACTCATGAAAAAAAGTACTGTTCCTTATCGATTAAAGAAGAGATTAATCTATATTTAAAGCAAATTATTCGTTATAGAAAGCATTTTCCACTCATGTCAGATTACACATAGAAGACACAATCCCACATTTTCCGTTTAGAGTAACAAAAATGACATGCCTCGTCTTAAGTTAATTCATTCAAGATACGTAAAAGATTAGTGTATTGACAGATTTTATATAAGAATTTTTGTTAAGGTGTTTTATCATTATAATTGTAATAGTAATAAGTAATTCTATATTAAACATGTAGCCAAAAAAATACCAAGAATTTCGGTTAAATAATTATGAATTAAAGTTTTTCATATTTTACATTACATCTCTTGAGACATTTCGCGATTTTGGAGAAGTTCAAATCGTAAGACTTTTTGAAGGGTTTGTGCACTGGGCAAGTGTCTACATAGAAAACAACACTTTATTTTAAAATGCGCTGCCTATATCCTCGAAAGGAATAGTTTTTATTTTTAGTGGGGATAACGCAATTGTGAATCTATAATTTTTGTTATCCCGAGGTGTTAACTTACAATTTTGATTCAATATTTGATTTAATATTTGAATTGACATTTTAATTTGACTAATCGAATTAGTGGTCTTTTTCAAGTTCCGGCTTACTGGTGCTGCTATTGGGTTTGACTTGTGCCGACTAATAGTGCCTAGGAACTTTCTTTTTGTTTCCAGTCGCACAACTGGTTTTTGGATTCTTGGAATATTAAAGGTAATAATCTATAATATTATATCCTGATGATTGTCCCTAGGAATGATTTCAAAGGAATTATACAATATTAGGGATTTAAAGGTCCTATTTTCTCTTTCCTTTATCGACGTCGCTTTTAGAGGAACAATTACGCACATCCACAGTGTACTATACAATTGGTTATATGTTGGGCTCCTAATGTATCCAATATAGAGAATGGATGGTTAAAAAAGAAAAAGAATAGAGGACGGGGGGGGGGGCGGTATAAGAACGAAACTTCATACGATATAGTGAAAATGGGCAATTCGATTTTGTATATCTAATGGGAATCCTACCCTAAATCCCATTCGAGTTTCCTTCAGCTCGAAGTTAGGCTATCATCCAACATATGCATATAATTTTACTGATGCAAACCATATATATTGTCTTTGTCGGGAATTGCCATTGACAATAATTTCAATAATAAGCATGCAGTATGCATACGCTATACGATGTATTGGACAGATTTTTGATCTTATAGACAATATCTGTACATATCTCACATACTTTAACCTTTAGACTGCCGCAAAAGCCGTTCTGAGGCTCCGAATAATTTCAAGATTTCATTTTCAGCCGTTCAAACGTTATCAAAAATTATCGGCAGTCTGAAGGTTAATACGCATTCCGACGCCTAAATAGTTATTAGCAAAAGATAAACCATTCATGGCTACAAAGGAATAGCTTTTAGTAAAATGAAACATATAAGATATAGATAATACGGACTAAAAATAACAACCAGATTATAGCATTTCCCTTACGTGTCATACATTAAAAATATAAGTATTAGTATAAAGTATCCTGAATTCTCATTTGTTTTCGATAATTTCGTTATAGTTTTGATTAATTCCATTTTCGCATGTGACAAGAAGCTAATATTTCAATTCATTAAAGTAGTTAAAGGAATTATTTATTTATAGGATATACGGCATAATTGCATAAGCTTAGCTGATACACATGTGACACAACAATAAATCCCATCATGAGTGACGTGATATTATTCCTCTGTCCAGCAAACATAACTTGTTACTAATACATTGCGCACTTGTAACGTCTTAAGGTGACAATTGTTATCTTATAGGAACATTAATAAAATATAATATTTCTATGTGACTGCATGAAAACGGATATTGGAAAGGGGTTGTCTTTTGGTAACTTTGAATCAAAATGTGATGTATCATAAATTATATTATAATTACATAGATGTACTATTCCAGTAAATATATCTCGATTATATTTCAACTATATAAATGTTACGTTGCTCTACTTTATTATGGGAACATTCGTGATTAGTCTAGATTAAAGCGTATTTGAAAATGGGCCAATTAAAGTCAAATGTGAGACGAAAATCGTTGATTCTTTGAAATCGTCGTTTCATGGAGCGGAATCGCAGAACGGAATGTGTGTTCACTATATCTGTATATATTTTCTTTCAATCTATAAAGATATATTGAAGTACATAATTACTTGTATCTTTACATACATAGTGTGTTCAGAAAAAGATATTTAAAAAGCTGCTTTCGTGATAACCATACAGCGGACTAGATTAGGTTTCCTAAACAAAGAGAGCTACGAGCTACGAGAGCTACGAAATGCAAATAAAAACATGGGAAATAAAGAATAAGCATCGGAAGAATATAAATCTTGCTTTTTTATTTCATTTATCTCTATACTGATTTAAGAAATTCTACTTTGGTTATATCTTATCATGTTGCATAACAGAGTGATAAAATAAATACTAACAAGTTTTAAATCCGATACTTTTATTTCATGATATATCATACAGGATTAGTTTAGATAGATTCCAAATTTGTTGCTGGTTTCGCACCATTAACACCACAATTTTAAATGATTGATATGAGCAATGATACTAACAGAAAAGTACCTATTATCAAAAATGGAGTTTAGTAGCAGGATGCCAACACGCTTTTTAGATAACATTATTTATCTCTATTTTTTTTATAGGTATTTTTACTAGTATGGTCCATCTTAATCTATATAAAAATCTCGTGTCACGATGTTTGTGGTCGCACTCCTCCGAAACGGCTTGACCGATTTTTATGAAATTTTTTATGTATATTTGGTAGGTATGAGAATAGATCGTAAAGTATATTTCATATCACTAGGTGATTAGGGTGCCCCTATCCAGAAAAATTATTTCAATTTTTTTGACAACAATTTTTTTTGTATTTTTTTATTTGAAATCAAAAAATATTCATAACCCCAAATTTTCACCCTCCTACCTCCACCCTTCCATTTTTAATCACGATTTTAATATTTTTGTATGATTTATAATATACAGTAATACGCAATTAAAGTGGAACACTTGAATTTTTGTGTATCTCTGTGAAACTATGACCAATTTCAAAAAACCAAAGACATGATTTTTAGGAAATTTCCTCCCCGTTTGAATGGTAAAGGTTTTATCCCGATTGAATACAAAATGGCTGAACGGCAGGGGTTGTAGTGAAATAGTGTATTTTGAGACTTTTTGAAAAGTGCGAAAACTGGTAGTTCCGGAAGGAAATTCATATTTTTAATTATGGTACGAGAGAGATCATCCTTCGGCATTAAAAAACACCCCCATTGAACCCCTGTAGCATCACTCTGGGGGGAAATACACCCCCTTAAAGTAAAAACACTTAATTGGCCATAACTTCCGAACGCGCCGGCCAATCTGATCTTAATCTAGATATAAATTTCTAATGACAGTGCTGCAAAATTACAATCGAATTTCAAACTTCTCTGAACTAACCCTGTGTACCTGTATATATGTATATTTTACTATGACTTACCCATAATGAATTAACATTTTAATGCAGTTACGTGGTAATATTGCTACATTTATACAACGAAGTAACTATTTTTTTAACAAGTTACATTTTCACAATATCATGGTAATATTCATCGGGTGAGTATCACTGTTTTTCATCACTTGTTATTACCAGTTTTATTACTGTTATATTACATTTACAAAAGTGTGTTTGCTGGGAACTGATCACCACTTTGTCTCATTTTATCTCGAAGAAATCAGCCGACGTTTTTTCAAATCTTAACATTATTCCTCGACGAAGAGAAACTATAATATGTGCCCATAATTATGAAAGTGGTCTAAGTCATATATTTCTTGTTTCGAGATATTTAATGAATCGCATTTCAATAAATTAAAAAATATTTTTACATTATGTAACATTTTAATTTATAATTTTATTAGGCTTGATTAATGGAAATTTATTATAGATATGAAATTTTGTGTGAATTTCATAGGAAAATGTTATTTTTAAAGCTTGAATTGACTTAGACTATTTTCAAAGTAAAGTTATTTTCAAAGTAAAGTTAATTTCAAATTAAAGTAATACAAAATTGTGATTTTTATTTGAAACAACAACTTTAACGAAATAATTCATAAAGATTTATTAATCATTTTTAAAAAGTAATCCATTTTTATCATAATTTCGAGTTTTTAAGATTTTTTAAATGTTCCTGAAAAACTGGAGGGATGTATGGTAGTAAACACATAAGATCTTTATATGTTTCTTCCTTTACTGGTCTAGTGGTGTCGTATAATGGAAGTAATTGAATACTTTCGTATATTTTTGGTCTTTCTCTTTTAGGTGAAAGATCCAAAACTTGGAATTCAGAATCATCTAAAGAAGTCTTATAAAACATTTTATAAAGTTCATTTTTCAAGAATCTCATCCATTGAATTTTTAGCCAAGAGACAGATTCGCCCGCGGTATTTTTTACTCTCCTTGTTATTGATTTTTCAAGTGATTTCGTTGAAATAAAATTCGGCTGCGACATTCGTTTGATCGAAAATGTATTTCTTTTTCTACAATTTTCGATCAATTCATAGTAATGTTCAGGATTGAATAAGTAATTTGCTTTTTTTATTTTCATCTCCATCAAACCAAAATCACGGTCATTCGGTAGAAAGGAATGACCCGATACCAACAATTTGTGGTCTATCGTTTCAATATTATTATTCGATGACTAGGCAATTTTCAACCATGTCAATGCTACTTTAATCTTGCGATTTTGGCCTGAACAAGCATTACTGTAGGCTGTTACGTGTTTTTGAGAAGCTAAGATATCCTCCATATGCGTTAAAATGCACGATGCTACTTCCTGTGCACCTCTTGAAGCTGTTGTTTTATCCCATACATACATTTTGACATTGTCATCATGAAAATTATGGAAACCCAAGTTGTATACGTACATGTTTCGCTTATAATAGGCTAAGGAAACAGACAGTTTAGGATACGGAAGTGCTTTTTACAAATCAAATGAGAATCCATAATATTCCCTGGAATTTTCTTTTGCTCTCTTCTGGTCCTCTGCAAGACAGTTCCTAGCTCGTTCGGCATTTTGTAAATGTACATCATGGCTTTCTCTAAGATGTAATTTCTCTTCCTCATTATTGCAAGCTTCGATTTTTCCTTTGAGTAAATCACATTTTTGACATGTGTCTTTTCGAGGAGCATGGAAATTTAAGTTAAATTCAGTGTTAAATATTTTCCTGTAAATCCATTTCTTAACAAAGGATTGGTTATTTTCTTCACATTTTTCTACATACAGGCTATACATTTTTCGAATATCTAATTCAGGACTCAAATATTTTCGACCAAGGGTGTGACGAGCTCGGGTATAGTGGCTCTCGTATGCTGGGAAACTTAAAATATGCTCTCGTACAGCTTTTATCTTAATTTCGTCTGTTTTTCGCGAAAATCCAGGCATCTTACCGCGACGATCAGTTCCACAAGTTTCAGCATTCAGAGCACGAGTTAACCGCCCTACAGAAATTTTATGGGTGTCTAAAAAAACTTTCTGCAAACCGACACGACTTCTGACTTATTGTTTCTTCACAGAAAATACTTGTAGGTGCATTTTCTCATGGGTCTTTCAAAAGTTCTGGGCCGCCTTTGTTTTATTAATTGTTGATGAACTGTAGTACACAGGTAAAGATTCTGAGTTTAAAAATCTTTTAGTTTCCAGAAATCATCAAAATAAGATTTTCTTTCATTATATTCTACGCGATCTAAACATTTTTTTAAGCAAAAGCAATCCTTATTTTTAAAAATTTTGGCACTCACAAGTTTTGATTTTTTTGTCGTGTATTCTTCGCTACTATTTCTCTTAATTTTTCTAATATTTTGTGCGTAACTATCTTCATTTCTTGCCCATTTTCTTTTCTTATCTTTTTCTATCTGCACCATTTCTATTATTTGACCTTGCACCATTTCTGGGGTTTCTAAATTTACAGTGATGTCTTGGTATGATTCATCTAAAGATGATAATTGCCTTATTCTTTTCCATTTCTTGGAAGTATTACGTGGTCGTATAATATCTGCAGATCATCATATTATCACATCACATCATATTATCCGAATATTCACGTATTCACATAATAAGTACGTTGTCATTAACTTACCTGAACCGCTATCTGTTGACATGGTGGCAAAATATATAAACTATTTGTCGCCAATAATATAAGTTCCGAAGAGCCCAACCGAATTATATTGCTAGATAAACCGGAATGACTTGGCATTTATGTTATTTGATTGTCATCTATTTTATCGATTTATTATGTACTTCAGAAACGCGACAAAAAGGGCCACGCGGTATTTTCAAGTTATGTTTATATAATTTCCATAGAGACCATATAGGCTCCATGATAATTTCTTTAAATTGTTGACTTAGACCACTTTCATAATTAACACTAAATGAATTCCGTATAACGTTGTAATTACAACTACTATCTAAAGGTTCATTTTTGACGATATCGTAAAAATTTAGTTTAAAATCGTGTCGTGTGAAATAAGTGATAAATTCAATTTTTATTTAAATTTTGACTTACAATTAGACCACTTTCATAATTATGGGCACATATATGAACAAAAAATGGTGGCAAGACGTAACGTTTATTTCTTCATTTAATTACACGTTCTTCACCATTTTTCTCCATTTTGATTATTGTTTATAGTAATAAGAAAAGCCGCACGTGTCTCTTTGACTCACACAATACCGTTTGCTGCCCCTGACCCAGCTATGTTAAGAAGTGATTCTGAAGAAAAATATTTCTCTAAATTCTAGAAACAGCTGGCTCAGGTTTCTTGCTGTGTAAAAATAATGAATTACAGATCTTCAGTAGTATTAATATCGAAAATAACATACAATGTCAAAAAGTCATCTCTAAGTTATCTTTATTAAACAATAGTAGATTGTACAACTAGAGAGGAAAACAGACGATTTCGACGAGTGGGAAGCTTGCCGTCCAAGCGGAGCGAGGACGGCAATTACACAAGTCGAAATCGTCTTTCTTCCGTGTTGTACACGATATTTTTTTCAATAAGCAGAGAAAAATGGTAGGATGGTTTACAATAAGATATAAGAAAACATTGACATTGACATGACATTGATATGAAATTGGGATAAAATGAAGTTAACGTGATGCTAGTTGTCTGAAATGCATAGGGCCGTATGTATTAACTTTTCATGGTCTATTAGGGTCCGAAGGCGCAGCAGTAGAAGGGTCCGGAGCGAAGCCCCGATGGGGGTTCAAAAGTAGACTGTAAAAAAGACAAAATTTTAAAAAGATCATTATAGACCAAAATTTTTAAAGGAATTTTTAATTTATTAACGAAATGTGTCAATAAAAGCAATGAACAATTTCGGTTCATTTTTTTTAGAATTTTCATGTAAAAAGTTGAAAGAGTTCGGTTTTATTTGGAAAGAAAGTAAATTAAGAAAAAATAAAAGACGGTGAAATAATAATCAGACTGAACAATACAAAATTTACTCGAAGACTGTTAGTACGTTTTCATTAGACATATTTATTTATCACCAGAGTTGATCAATTATGTCTCATTGTCCTTGGATACGACACTTTCGCGCTTTCTAATTGGTTTTTGAGTTATTCTCTTCCCACAAATGACTACTTTTCTTACCTGCGGGAAGAAAACACAATAACCTTGCGATTGGTCGGAATCAGCTGTCTTCCTCCCGCTAAACAGGCGTGGAAAGTCACCATTTTTATGTGCGTGTTGGAAAAAAACTATTGTTTAAACATCTTCATATCAGCCGTGGAAGTGGAATAACGACCTCTAACCAATAACGTTCTCATATTTTTTATAATGATAAAGTGACTTGTCATTCAGTAATACGCAATAGAATATTATCATCGACTTTTGAAACTTTACAAGAGATACGTGACTCGTGACTAAGCACATTTCAAAGAGGCATAACACTGATGTAACCTAATACAAGTTCAACGTAGATAAGTAAATAAAGAAATATTGTACTGGGCATATGAAGAATCATTTGTAAATTTAACATGAATCTGTTCACATCGTCGTGCCTCGCTCTTGCAGCCTGTGGAGTGCTTTCACTTATTTTCTATTTATACGCCAAGTACAAATTGAGCTACTGGAAAAGACAAGGAATTCCCTCACTGCCAGCGCACTTGATTTTTGGGAACTTCAAGGATGCCTTACTGTTCCGAACTTCGCCGGGAGCTCAACTTGGACAAATCTACAAGGAGGCCAATGATGATGATCCTGTCGTGGGATTTTATATTCTGCACAAACCATTCCTCTTGCTGAGAGATCCAAAAGTCATCAAACAGATTCTCCTCAAAGATTTCAATCTGTTTCCTGATCGATATTTCAATTCTGGCAAATCAAAGGATAAGCTCGGTAAACTTAATCTGTTTTCCATCAATAGTCCAGAGTGGAAATACTTGAGGACAAAGTTGTCGCCGGCATTCAGCAGTGGGAAAATCAAGAAGTTTTTTCCTCTGATGTTACAATCTGCCGAGAATATGAAGAATTATTTGAATAATCAGATTAAAGACGGTGAAGTGAAAACAAATTTTGAAGTGAGAAGTATCTCATCTAAATACATTATGGACATCATCAGCTCTTTTGCTTTTGGAATTTCTACGGATTCCTTTCAAATCCCAGAACCTGAATTTGTTGTTCATTGTAAGTCTTTTATTTGGTCTTATACGAATCGCACTCAGTTTAGTTTATAAAATTCTTTATTGATTAGAAATATATATGTATTCTTTTTTTTTCAGGGACCGAAAGATTCAAAACAAGTTTTTTAAATGTTTTAGAACTATTTGCGGTTTTTTTCTTCCCTGAACTTCAATCAGTGATTGAAACTTCTATGTTGGGAAAAGAAACGGATTATTATCGTACTGTTTTCTGGGATTCGATGAACAGTCGTGAAAAAAGTGGCTTGAAACGAGGAGACGTTATAGACAATTTGTTGGAAATAAAAAATGAAAAGCAACAGTCGGACTTCAGTAAGTAATAACGTGTATAATAAATCTCTGCTATCAGAATAAAATGTCCACAGGTCACAGAACGTCCGAACAAAAAATGCTATGCATAGTATAATACACTGTAGTAGTCTATACACAGTAGACGTCTTATGCAGATGTTCTTAAACACGGCGCAGTGTGACTTTTTTAAAATGTTGTCCATTGTTCCTTTTGCCATTCATTATTATTATTTTTATATATTTTATAGTTATTAACTACAGTACCTTTTGGGTACCTTTTGTCATCGTCAATAGGTTGTTTGCTTTATCTTATTTTCTACATTTTTTAAAAAGTGCATAGGTGGGACTAACGTACTTCTGAATGACGTCTGCAAGATGTCATTTGGGGATTTACGGATGTCTATCGTATATCAGTAGTGGCGATTGACACATTTCTAACATTCCAGCGTTGTGTGGGTGTTGACAAACGAAATCAATTTAATTTTTGGAATCTCTGTGAAAGTCAATTTTAGGCTAAGATGACAATAATATTATAATTGCACTGAAGATAATTATAATAACTTTTAGTACAACCCGGTTTTCCTTCGCTTGTTAAGATTTGAATTACACCATTGATTTGTATATCTTGTGCTGTTTAGGTATTACTAATTTTGAAGTTTGTTAACAGAATTTGAAGGGGACGCATTGGTATCGCAATCGGCCATATTTTCTGTCGCCGGATTAGAAACAAGCGCAACGACAACAGCTTTTACACTTTTGGAATTGGCGAGAAACATCGAGATACAGGACCGAGTTCGCGAGGAAATAAAAGAGAAAATAAAAGAAAATGGTTTGACGTACGATTCTGTGCAGGAAATGAAATACTTGCAGCAAACAATTGCAGAAACACTGAGGCTGGTACCGCCGGCTCCCATACTCGATAGAGTCGCGCTTGTTGATTATAAGGTACGAGAAGGAATCCTTATGCAGTATTAGAATACTTGATATTATGATTCATTATTAATTTTAGATACCTGGAACTGATATTGTAATTAAAAAGGGAACTGTGATATACACGCCTCTGTATGGCCTGCACGAAGATCCCAAATATTATTGCAATCCTAAGTCTTATGATCCTGACAGATTTAGTGAGGAACGAAAGAAAGATATTGTACCGTGCACCTACATGCCTTTTGGAGATGGACCAAGAATTTGCATTGGTAAGAAAATGATTCATTAAATCATAATTGTATGAGTAATTGAACGTTGTTTATTGTAGGACAGAGATTGGGATTGCTGCAAATCGCTGTGGGACTGATTACGATACTAAAGGATTTTGAAATTTCCCTTAATCCTATGTACAAGAACGAAGTAGATCCTCGTGCTATATTTGTTGTGCCGACCAATGGAATTAACTTATACTTCAGTAGGATACCTACTGCGACGTTATTTTCTTCTTCCAATCATTAATAACTCTCATGAGATATCGCTAAAATGCGTCAACCCCGAGAGTTCTCCAAAATCGAAAACGCAGCAAAATTTGTGTTCGACGCCAGGTGTCCCGGAGGATACGGCGAACGGAAAGGCTCGGTTATGATGCTGGAAAGTGACCTCAGGTTCTGGAAGCAATAACTAATCTTAAAACTAACCTAGATCGATCCCGTGCAGAAATTTAGTTGTGGGTTTTACTTGGCCTCTTCTAGTTACCCCCAATTCTGTTGGGGGCCCAGTAGGGAAATCTAAGCGTACGCCTACTAGGCTGGTCACGATTCGATTTATGGAACCTTTCTAGATTTTCTTGTTGGGGGCTATAAAGACTTCCAAAATAAGTCCCCACTAAACCGATCAACAAAATAGATAAAAAAAATATTACTTTACGTTTACTCAATCGTTTTTGTATTGCACTTCGAATTGGATATTCGGAACTTACTTTTTAAGATTGATACGTATTAATATCATTGAAAACAGCTGTATGAATTTTTTGTCACTTGCTTTTTTTATGTTATTGATCTCTATGCTAATTAGAAAAATTTTATTTTTGTTATATCCTACTATGTTGAATAATAAAGTGAAACAACAAATATTAACAAGTTTCTAATTCAGTAATTTTATTTCATGATATATTATACAGGATGAGTTTAGAGAGATTCCAAATTTGTTGCTGGTTTCGCACCATTAACACCACAATTGTAAATGATTAACGGGAGCAATGATACTAACAGAAAAGTACCTAATATCAAAGATGGAGTTTAGTAGCAGGATGCCAATACGCTTGTTAGATAACATTATTTATCTCTATTTTTTTAATAGATACTTTTGCTAGTAGGGTCCATCTTAATCAACATATGAATTTTTAGTGACAGCGGTGCAAAATCACAACCGAATTTTGAACATCTCTGAACTAACCCTGTGTACCTATATGTATGTATATTTTACTATAATTTACCCATAAAGAATTAGCATTATAATGCAGTTACGTGGTAGTATTGCTACATTATTACAGCGAAGTAACTATTTTTGTAACAAGTTACATTTTCACAATATCAACCGGCTATCTCACACATAAGTCCCAGGTTTAGGAAAAGCGAGATTAACCTTTCAAGGGGATACGTGTATAAAAACGAGATCCAGATGCATAGGTGCGAACGAACGGTACACCGATCCCTCCTGTAGAGCCCAATAGGAAGAACGATCTTTCTGAGTATGCGCGATGACGCTCTATCTCCTCAGAGCTCAGCTGCTGTGAATATTGGTCCAGACCTCGCGATGTTGCAAACCCAAATCCAAAAGGGAATATGACCCCGAATCTGCCAAGGAAACGACACCCAACGACGAAGCAGGAACTCAGCAGACTCCTCCACCTGTAGTCCCCAAGCGCGTACTCCCCATGCAGTGAATCTCGAATATTAATTATCGCATAGGGGCAGGAAAGAAATAAAGAACACCAGGCACAAGTAAACTTGGAGGAAGGGATTTATTGAAACAAAACGAACGTACACGTAATCTCTTTACATATATATTATAACGGGGTACCCGGCTGGTTCCCCCGCTACAATTAATTTATCACAGGGCCGCCAGGGAGTGCTGGAGGGCTAGGAATTTCCGAAAAATTAGGAGTTCTGATCGGGAATCGAACCCGATACCTTCGGACTGCCAAGTCGGGCACTTTACCACTGTGCCATCGAACCCACTGTCCGGCCTGCTAAGTCCTGTTTATTTACATTTCGGTCATTCCTAGGTGGTATCCCCTCCAGCTTTGTAACGCCACGTTACAATATATATTTATTATTACATATATATTTATTACATTTATAATTTAACGTATACTAGGACTAATACCCATACACGAACTTCCTGAAACAGAAGAAACAATAGTGTTAGAAACGTTAAAAAACAGCCATAAAAGGGCACACGCACAATACCAAATACTTACCACCAGCGGTACCACCAACTGTTCACATCCACAACGAATGGCGATGGATCGAAGAGGCAGCACAATGAAAATATATCATCGTCACTCCAATCCTCTTCCTCGAAAAGACGCCGCCCGGTCAGGGCGCGCGCGTATCCTGGGGGGCCCCGACGAACCTCGACCATGTCGGCTACCTTCGAGTAAGCGATGAGCTCAAACAAATTATAAACGTTATACAATATGCGCTCGATCACCAACATACAAATGACACACCTGTACGAATTCACTAATCGAAAGCGTAAGGACGGATGCTCCCATTTTCTTGAGGAAGTTAGTCGTTCGACTGTCAAATCGAGAATGAAACTTCTTCGACTCCTCGACGTAGAATCAAATGTAGCGAGGTGATGGATCATTGTCACCACCAGCAAAATCACGAGCACGCGACTCTGCACCTAGCAACGCTTACCTTGCGTCCCACGCAAACAAAATTTTAATATGTAGATTCTACTTTTTCCAGAACGTCCGTCTCGGTTGAACTATTTTCAGTAGCTCGAAGATTGTCCGTTTTAATTATTTCAACAGTATCAGTTATTAATTGATTAACGTCATTAATAATTTCTGTTATTCTGGGACGAGGTAATTCCGGATAATTATGCAATTTAGCCGCAAACATGTAACCCATCTGATTAGAATTTAGATATTTTTTCGACGTTCGCGAAGACTGACTTTGTCGCTTGATCTCAGCCATTCACTTTAGTTCGGGTTTTCGTGATTTCAACTGTGTAGGAATCGATTTTTTAGAATTCGTCTTTGAGACGAACTTTGTATATTGCAATGTGCCACTGGTTTGGGCAACGAAACTAGACGTGATTTTTTATGGGTAAACGAATTCTCAGTGACACTAGTATCTTCACTCGCAGCCTTTGACGAGTCATTGTTATTCGCGACGTTTTCACTATTGTCCTGTCTAACGCGTAGATATCTTACCAATGTCGCTAGGGTACTAAACGTCCTTCGGCAATCTTTTACTTGACAGTTGAATGTATCTTGTAATGGATGAGATAATCGGTAATGGTATATCGGTAATGTGCGATTAGCGACTTCATGGTGGCAGAATGAGCGGACAAACATTTTTCAAGATCAAGTCAATTGAAGCCAGGAGATATTTCGGAATTTTTACGTAAGAGTGAAAAGTTGTTTTATACCGCCTATTAATACCGCTGACGGACCTAATAGTAACGTCAGTTGGATAGTGGATATCGTATACAGCTTTTTGTAACAAGACCCACATAGACGAAGCTCGGATAGGATAAGCACAGTTCAGACTCAAAAAGATCTCGAAACAAAAATCGAGAGCCTGCAGATGTGAGTCCACCTCATAGAGTACTTAAGTAAGCGATACGTAGCAGGCTTGTATTCCAGCTATTGGTCCTACGAAGACTGACATTGGCTGTCTAGTTAAGCCAATGCTGCGTAGTTTCTCTCCACGTGCGTGAAGCTCTGATGAGATATCTGTGGCATTCTGAAACAAATGTAAATATTTTTTATCTATTGTTCTTATAATTAAAGTTTATTATGCAAATTTTGCGTAGTGATAGAAAACCTCTCAACATGCAGGTGTTGTGCCGTAACGTCTCGGTGACGAAGGAGTTCGTTTGAGAGGTTAGGGCTTAGAGAATTTTTGGGATCTTTGC
>JARPRH010000138.1:1124209-1138903 GCA_031763665.1 Calameuta haemorrhoidalis | reverse complement strand
CGCACAACCCAGCCAAACTATAATTGGAACAAATGGAGAGGCAAGTCGGGTTCCTGGAACGTTGGGAATGTCGGAACCCGCCAGACAGAATGAAAAACTGAAACGAATGCCAACTTCAATTTTATAAACCACCAGCGAAAACACAGGTCAACCCCTTTCGGTCGACCCTTGTGGAACAAAAAGGAATTACTTTAATGTCCCTACTGCTATATCGCAGTATCCTGGGTAAGGGAAACTACGAAGAGTAGGTATAAACTGGGAATGTTGAAATTTATCAGGCTATGATTAATTTTCATTGTTCAACTGGAGCCGTACGTAATTCTCGAGGCTACACTATGTGCTGGAAATACCGACGTCATAATTTTATCGCGAGGACCCACCAATGATTCTGAAGTAGTGTCCTTGTCAGGATTTAACGGCCACGAGCTGTTTTCACTTCGTATTGAGGATTTTTATTTCTAGTACCAAGTGTAATCCCAACATTTTCGAATTCCACCATTTTAATTCCGACAATTTCTGTGTTAATCCCAAGCGCTGCTGACGATTCGTTTTAAACCCAATGTTTTGGTATTCTCAACTTTTTCTATAAAGTCAGGTATTTCTATTTGGTTTCTCTATTTTTTTTTAATGTTAATTTTTCTCGCACGCTCAAGAGGAATTTTGAATTTTTTTTATCTTTTCCTCTTTTTCTGATTCGAATAATGCATATACGTATACAGTTATGAGTGTAAGTATTCCGTAATGTTTGAGGGAGCTTAAGCTTTCCAGCTTCGTCCGACTAGCCGTACCAAGCGGAAAACGACTTTTCATTGGTCAAAAACCTTTTCTCCAATACAAGGAGAAATTTTTTGTAGTAACTATTACTGACGAATAGAATGGACTTTTACCATGTCCCATAGTGTAGCTGGAATGTACTGACATTATGGCAATATATAAAAAAAAAGACTGAAGTAGCAAGGTACCTTGATTCGAAGAAATATTTATAAATCATACCAAAGGGAAGGAAATTGGTCATCATATTTTTTCTTCATTTTTCTTCGCTTATGGTGCTTCTATTTTTAACGTTGAAATACGGTGCCAGGGCGGTGTCGCGTTTCAATATTGCATTTATGTAAGAAATCCATATTTCGCAAACGTCTCTAACCACCCTGTTATGTCCCGATAAAGAAAATCGAAGAGTCCTAACTCCCTCAACAGAAAGAACGTGTATTCGATAAGAAACCCAAGAAACGTTTTTCACATCACACGGTGTTCATTTTCCTTCTTGCCTATAAAAGTCTATATGATAGAAAAAGTCGATGTTCCTTCTCAACTAAGCAATAGCAATCATTCTACTTAATTTTTGTATAATACTTATAATGAAATATGATAATTATGATTTTTCACAAAATTTTATGTCTTTCGAAAGTCTTTTACACTAGGTGAAAACAATGTATTATTTCTGGAGGAAATAAAATAAAGGAATTCAGAGACAACGACAAGGTAGGGTCTCCATCAATTTCCTGAAGTCCGAGATTCCCGAACCGTCATATTCTCGAAACAATGAAGTGCCGAACGGTCATCTTACCGTAAATTTATTTGTCCAAACGCTCAGCGTTCGAATGATCATCTTCTCGAAATACACATTTTCGAATGATCATTTTACCAAACGTTCATTTGACCGAACGCTCAAACGCTCGAATCGTTATCTCGTCGAAATACAATACCTCTATGTTCAATGGCGTAACTGGGAGAAATAGCTTTTTGCCCTTTTTTGTAGTAACCATAGCAGAGTTATATCGGCTCGTTTTACCAGTGTAAATTACGAAAAAGCGTTGAACAAGAATTGATAGTAGGCCTACTAAATTTTTATTACCATTTCGCACCACAAGATTTTTATCCAGTAACCAACAGGATTTTCATTTCTCCATTCCTTTTAGTTTCATCCCTTTGGGCTTCGTGCTGTGGTACATTTATAACGGGACCACTGCGTGACAATAAAGCGCGAGCTTCTTACAAAAGATGGCATTGACACATACCTATGATTGTAGCTTGCGATTGCAGCTCAACTCACAAACTTTACTTTTCTCTTGAAATTGCAGCCATGTTCTCTTTGCCCAACCATTAAACCTTCTGCATTCTCTATCTTGTAGTTGCGATTACATCGCCAGGGAAATGCTTTTCCTTTGCTAACGAGACCATCTCCATTTGCTCTTTGAGAGAAACAATTTCTATGCGAGTTCTCAGCATCAAAAGCATTGCGAATGACCTTTAGGACGGAATAGATTTCACAAATTTCAAAATCCATAGATCGTTACTAATAATCAGGAAGAATTTCATCGATGATAAGATTCTTATTATCCACGATTGTAAAAATAAGTATTTTTGGGGGGTGAAAACCGCCCCCGCTCTTTAAGCCTGTTAAAGTAAAGCACAAAGAAAAGTAGTACAATAGCTTCACTTGGAAGCGTATTGCTTATAGCTTATAGATGGAGAAACGGCGGAGGCTACAAAAACCGATTAGAAACGTAATCGAATATTTATCCGTTTCAGAATGAAATTTAGAGTCTATCAAAGTTTGATATACTTGACTGTAATAAGGATTGGCTGTAATTTTCAAAAGGTATAAAACGATTATTACCTTGAATGATCAAAAAACCATGGATCCTAAGGATATACGATCGGTGGATATGGCTTCATCTTTAAGTGAAAACACTCGTATGACCATTTCCAATTTTCCTCTGCTGAAAATGGGACATTGGGCATGCCCATTATCCTTGATTGGGATTTTGGTATAATTGAAAAGGACCTTGATAACCACCCTTACGTGCAGCACTTTCTATCTGTAGTATAATTGTCCTTGGTTGCGGCACAGGAGGAAATCGAGGATGGGAAATTTAATTTTATTGAAAATTTATGCTTACAACGCATTATCGTCCTTGGATATCATATAGGTAATTAAAATTGATAAGATTCACAACACGATATAGAGTATCGAGCAACCTTTGAAAGTTGTTTTAGAAATTTATAAAAATTATAAAAAATAAAAATATTTGGAGTATACGTAAGAATGGTTTAGTATGATGTATTAAAATACTGTTCCACACAGAATAATACGATGACGTTTAAATTTTTTAAGCAGGACTTAATATGGTTTCCTTTTTATACAAGCATACACATTTATTGATTTATTTCTGATATAGACGAAACTTTTACTATTTAAATTCTTTGTAATCGAGAATAATAATTCCTGGTTTGAAAATGGTGCGCGGGTATGGTAAATATTAAGAGACAAAAGCTACAAAGTTAATGCACTTAACACGCGAGGGTGGTTTTACGGGTTGCTGAAAGTTTTAACCACTTTATGATGAATGGTTTTTAAAAAAAGCCTTGTAAAAGGCACCCTGCTTACCCTTTTTATTTTATTCTTTGAAATTTTCAAGCACGGTAATTCAATTAGTAAGGCCATACACTGATCATTCTATATCGAACGGAACACGTAGCTTTCAGACTTTGTTTTAATATTTTTTTTTAATTAATATTGTGTGTCAAAGTAAAAATTTCTATATTTGGGATAAATCAATATGAGATCTCGCACTGCAATGATATTCCAATTAATGCAAGACAGATCAATCTCTTATCTACACAATCATTATTTGACGTGTAAAGAAAATCTGTATTTTTGATGAATATTAATAAAATTTATATTTTCTAGGAATTATTATTATATGTATATTAAAACTAAGCATAATATACGTGAAGGTAAGTCATCAAGCTATTACCTGGTTTACAATATAACACACAATTATGGATTATATCGGATGGCTTTGCTATTCCAGTATCTATACTGTACTGAATCCACAACGAATCAACGTCGCATTCCTATATATAACATACGAATAGAATTTACATTTATTTTTCTACCGCTTCATGATTTTGACATTAATAATTCTTATAATACATCTTGATTCTAGTCTTTTATTTCTATAAGGTTTAAATCGAGATCCTTCCTTAGCGAATCGGTACGTAAGTTTTGGAGATCCTTCACGGCCGCTTCCCCAGGGCATCGGGCGACAGTTGGGCACCACATCTTTAACTCGGCTCAGGGAGTTTCTCTCCTGTCCTTAACCGTATCAAAACCTTATCTCCGCCCGCTCTACGGCCCTTTGCCCATTTCCAGCGGGGCGTCCGTATCTCATCCGGACTTTTACCGGTCTATGGAGACGTCTCCGTTGGGTGCGCTCTTCTCTGCTGGACAACTCAATACGTCGGGACTATCTCCCCACGGCAGATTCGAGCATCTCGACCTCAACTCAATAATAAAAAATCTTTCGAGAGCTTTGGCGTAACTGTACGAATCAAGCCGAGAGCGCACTTTCTGAACAGGGTGGCGACCCGAAGAGAACCAGAAAGCGTGAACGTTATCTGAATCGGTAGCTGGAATCGCCTTGTGACCGCGAGTTGAAAAATTATTTCACAGTACGTATGAATGAATATGTGACATTAGAAATGAGAGATTATGTATAACATATTTCTAATCTTTTAGCAATCTTTAATCAAAAAGTATCTTAGATTAGTTATAAAAGACCAATTGTTATACTTGCTGCTAAAGAATTTCGTAGCTTCTCAATCTATTTTATTTAACATCCGAACGGTACCTGCCCCTATACCATCCGGGTACAGGCGGCACGCCTGAGCTAGTAGGCTGCACAACCTCTGCCACTTCTGGACATTATTGCAGCTCATTTCGGGATGCAAATTTCAGTCTGGTCTTAGTCGATTTTCTCGTTTCCTAATTTGGAATAAATTTATACGACCATTAAAATAAATTAATGAAACAATTAGAAGAAGGGATGAATTTTCGAAGGTCTACTAATTTGTAAAAAAAATAATTTTAAAGTAAACTAAGCCCTCTAACGACCTGATGACGATAATCAACAAGACTGATTGGTCCCTCTCATATAAATCCACTCTATTTTGGTTTACCCTATATTTCCGTATTTTTACAGAAAAGTCGTTTCGTAAGCTGTAATAACAGCAGATATTTATTTCCATCACAAATATCATCTAAATGTCAATCATTTTCGTGGGGGTGTTTTCGTTCGATCAATTACAATCGGAGATATGATTTATTAAAGCTTTTTCCTTCTTTGTACAAATAATTCGATCCATCATTATTTACGAATTATTCGTTCCAGGGACAAAATAAGAAATATGTAAAGGATCATCGGGCAATAATATACCAACTGAAATTAGTCCATCCATTCAATATCTATGCTATAATATTCGTGAATAACTTTGTAGACTCTGAAAAAACAGGCATGAATGTCCTATGTATAAGAAAGTGATGTTTTAAAGGTGATGTATTCGAATGGAGTATCGAGGCTTTACCTCATCAAGCAGACCATAAAGAGCCGTTGTTAATAAGAGTTAAGTAAATAGTTAGTAGTAGTACATATTTAGTACATAGTTCTAAACATCGCTATTGTCAGCTGCAAAGTCAAGTCAGACAGTGTTTCTCTATGGCCATGATGGCCGCTAGAATCTACAGACGGTAGTAGATATATACGGTTTAGCAAATGGTCAGCCTTTCAGAGCCACAACGGGAATCCTGGCAGTATTTCACTGTAGCCACCCTCGTTTATTAACGAGCTGTCAGGGCCTAGGTATCTACGGTTTGGTCGTTCTGGTGAAGTTTCACGAGAGAATATACTCCTCGTAATTTTTCGTACGTATCTTACAGAGGAAGTACCAGACGTTGAAAGCTTGAGAAAAAGTATAAATAAATTTTCCAAATTTTCCATTACATATTTTTATACCGCGGTACGTACAATACTATAAATTATTAACATTCGTGTTTATGCGGGAGCGTATTTTCGTCCCTGAAGATCGCGTTACATAAATTACCGGCCAAGAACTCCAGAGTCCCGATCCTATAATTTAATAAGGTTAGGCTAATTCCTATGGCGCGATATTTTTACGCGACACATCGAGGCATCGCTAAGTCGGGGAAAACCATCGTGGAGAACATTACCTTCTTCAGTTTCGCCATAAGGAAGCTGCTTGCGGTTTCGCCAGGGAACGTGGAGAAACGTCATCATCATCAGACATCTTCACCTCACCATGGATGACCCTGAATAAAGTAGGGAGACGACCTGACGAGAAAATCGTCATGACGAACTACCGTGACGTCAGTTCCGGTACCGATGCCCGGTTAACGGCATCCGTGTCAAAGAGGGAGATCAGGGAGTTACCCTAGGTCGAGGAGTCATGATTCTTCGCCACTTCGTATCTACACAGGACCGTAGGAAGACATCTGATCGACATCAGTTGGACATGTAGAAAATACGGTAGCAGACCGAGCTGATCATCAATGTGTCATGTCTAGACTCTAGTGGAACAGATTTCGTAGACCAGTCTTCGAAGCTGTTACGTCGCAGCCTCTTTTGTGACCATTCCTTTCACTCAAGGTCTCCTCATTCCCAAGGTTCGTCATCTCTTAGGTACTTGAAAAGTCAATACCTAAACCCTTCGCGTATCGTCGTTCCGTTAGTCTAAGTCCTAAATTTTCTGTTTTTTATTTTGTAATCACTATATTTCTTTTGCGACACCTAATCTTTGAGATATGCTCCACTTTTTTGTGTTCTGTTACTGAATTTCATGAGTTCTTCATCTTTTTTTCTCGATTTCTTTTTCCTCGGCATTTTTCCTTATTTATCATCTGTGTCGACCCTGCCCTTCTGCCATACCTTTTCCTTCCGTTCCTGCTAGTCAGATCTTTTTTTTCTATTGTCCGTGAAGTTCCTTTACGTATCGTGACGCAACGATGCGTCTGGCGCTGATAAAGCACTTCGAGAAATCTAGTTTCTTTCGAATTGCCTAGTCTCGGAAAATTTGGGAAAGAGTATCGAGTTACTCGTAGACGAAAAATCGATTGTGATTACGTACAGCTGCAGTGTCGTATAAACACTAGTAACTTCGAGTATCCTCCAACCTTTTCCTAACTTCCATTTTCGTCTCTCTTTTATTTTTCATCACGGTACCTAATACAATGTACAATCTGTACGACAGGTCCAAGAAATTTTCAAAGTTAAGCACACACAAGCTAGTTCATATTTCTTATAAGTTCCTTAAACCAGATATAAACTTTTCACATAATTTTTCTTCTCTGCACGCAATTACCCGTAACTGCTGAACTAAGCGATTTTACTTGGGTCAAAGGAATTGCAAGTATCTCGAATACAAGCACGTGTGCTCGGAAGCTCGTTGCCCACAAAGAGAATCAGTAATACGTGTCTGGAATACAATAAGTAAATTTTCATTGAAACGTATGTGCCAAGTTACCTGAATCCTCGATAATTTTTCGTTTATTCAAGCCGAACGGAAACTGGAGACAGGGAAGAGAAAAGGCGAAGAAGAAAACGCGGCACGCAGAGTTACGCAGCTCGTTGCATAATGTATGTATCAGAGAGTAAAGTTTATCTTATGTTAGCGTAGGACAGGAAACAGGTGGGACGTATAGAGGGAAGAGAGTGGAAACAAACGTTACGGTAAAATTCATGCATAGCAAAGCGTGCGTCTTGTCGGGTAATTTCCACATCTCTCCATTGCCTCTACCCCCTGTCTCCTCGGGGTCGATAAAACAATTTGAAGAGGCACCTTGCCCTCTTTCACAGGCTGGAGGAGGTCGCTACATCTCTTGACTGAGGTAATTGAAAAGTCCTGAGTTGACAAATAAAAAAAAAAGTTCGTCCCTTATTCTCTCCCTTTTTCAATTCAGGAAGTAGGCTTAATTTTTCCCTTTCATTCGCCTACACAAATTTTAGCCCTTCGCTCGCTGATCTCGTAGGGAAATTCAATTTTCATTTAATCACATTGAGGTTAAGGATATTAGATTTATTCGTTATTCCTATAGACAGGGTGCGCTACGGGTTTGCATAATAATCGAAAGGTGTATCGGAAAATTCATGCGTGTCACATACCTTTAGCGAGAGATTAACGTAGTGGGGAAAAGTGTCTGTTTAGTTAATGCTAACGCTAATGTCTACTGACCAACGACAATGTAATTACACATGGCTAAGCTTCCTTGTCACGAGGGTGGACGCTCGTTTAGTCACTTGACCCATCAAATATTTACTGTTCGTAAAACAATTTCCCTGGAGGTTATTGCTGGAGAAGGACGCGTGTAACATTGCGCAGTCATCTCGCTGTGAACTACGATAAATTACGAAGAGATTATTAAGCTTGCCAGCCATTTTCTAGAATCTACCTTATACAGCTTTTTGGTAGTAATTCTATTTATCATCGAGTAAGTCAATACCGAATAGAATATTTAAATCGTAGGTATACATCTATCCTATGGCTATTATCATATAGTATATAATACTACATACTTATTTTTATTTTATGAAATTTTCTTGGATTTAATACAAAAAACGTTACTTCACATTATAGTATTTCTACTCAATCCTTATCTACCAGAATACAATGAACTTCAGTCACTTTTACTTTACGAACTCTTGAATTTAGTTTATACAAGTTTTATGTAAAAATGTGTTAAAAATTTTATTCCGTTGTGCGAATGACCACGTTTTTATAATAATCTACATTCTTGCATTTCCTGATATATGCATCGATTGCACATACATATATATATATATATATATATACACATGTGCATGTTGCACATACACACACACATATATATATATACACATGTGTATATCAGAATATCGATTGTTTCTCCATGGAAAACGAGAGGTCGCGTTCTGTTTTATGTCGAACTTCGCCAACGTCGTTAAACTGGATCCCATCGGGTCTTTGACGTCCCAGACTCCAACAACTTGTTTTTCTGACGGGACCGATACTTTTCACGCTACGTTTAACTTATTCAGCAGCACGCACGTTACCACTGCTTTTCTATCCAGGAATAAAAAGTAAGGTGTAACGTGCGTTCGGAAAGAAGAAAAAATGAAGAAGAGAAAGTGGTAAAGTAAATTAGACTTTGAATTAGAATTTAACGTGCTTTTGCGGCAAGATTTTATTTAATGAATTAATTAGTTCTCAGAAAAGTTTTCTGTTCTTTAATATTTAATGACGCGGTTCACTTACGGCAAAATTATGCGTTCTTATGGATTCAATTTATTACAGCAGAAAATTTTGGCTTCAAGTTCACGCATAACGAAGCCATCCTGACTGTTTACATCTACCAAGTTCGAAAAGAGAATAGAAAACTTGCGACTGACTGAAATTCTTTTTGCGGTCCTATCGACGTTCCTTACTTCTTTTCACAACAGAATCTTTCGGTATTGAAATTCATAAATGCACTGCATGAAAGTGGAACAACAATAGTACCGAAGACAAGCGATTCTGGCGTGAACGATAAAACGTATCCTCTCTCTGGTATATTTTTATCTTGAAAATTCAACAGCGAATAAACCGAATCCCATATTGTATGTTTTCGTGAAAAACAGACAATGTTATTCGATCAAAGAGGGAAAATATTACCACCGATTAATGTCGAATAGATTTCAATGGAAATTGAATAAGTTTTATTTTTATAGGTCTTAACCAACGAAACAAAATTATTCCAATGTCACGGTTTTCTACGCTCTTTAATATTAATTGTAAAAAAATAAAGAATCCAAGTAACACACTTATTGTAAGGAGAGACATACTAATATTAAATTCATCGTACCGCAATTACCTTGCACGTTTAAGTAAGCCAGCGAGCAGTACCTGCGGTCCCTTATAAAATCTGACTAATGAATAATTCAGTCGACATCGCTAGTAAGTATATACGAGCGTAAACGGCGAATTTTTTTGTCGCGACGTTGCTCGTCCTTATTATACTGCGAGAAACTGTCAAAGTTCACGGAACAAGTTCAGACGCTTTCAGAAGCTTTCGAATGGCCCACGTAGACACAAGTATAGCAAGTAAACAGAGTGATGGTAATACCAGTAATAAATGGAAGAATCAGAAATGACAATAAAAAAAAATGATTTGCACAGTAAACTGAAACGTAGTATTTACGTAAATCATCTAAGTACGCAATTTGAGCTTGGTATTAAGATATAAGAGAAATAGATAAATAATAATACCAAATGACTTCGGTTATCATTAATCATAGTGAAATTGAAATCCTTGACAATTTTATGATAACGTCACGTGATTTAATAAACAGAAAGTTCCTTCGAGCTTTCAATTACTAGCGATCGCAGCGCCTTAAAGAAACAACATAGTGGCTCGCCCTAGTAAGCTAATCACGTACTAGCTGGGACCTTGCGCCAACTTCATGGTATACAAACGCAATTACGTACTTTCAAGGAACCGCGATGTCATAGCAACGAGATATTACGTTTTCGATAACACGAGAGACGGGCTATATTAGATTTATGGCCGGACGTGGGAT
Organism: Calameuta haemorrhoidalis; assembly: GCA_031763665.1. Taxonomy (NCBI): domain Eukaryota; kingdom Metazoa; phylum Arthropoda; class Insecta; order Hymenoptera; family Cephidae; genus Calameuta; species Calameuta haemorrhoidalis. The sequence goes on along the minus strand of JARPRH010000138.1, from coordinate 1,128,512 downwards.
TTGTTGGACGTCGAGGGTAAAGGGTGGGTGCGAATCATATTCGTTGGACGTTTTTGAATTTGGTTGACTTCGCTAAAAAAATTGATCGATCGTTTACATTCACTGGGCCGCACTTAATTCGCGGAAAATTCGAATGGCTTATCTACCATGGAAGGGGTTACTGCGCTATACATATACATACGTACGGTATGGGGTTGCATTTATCGATCTGTTGGAAAATTCTCCATTTGCCCATTTCCTGGCTGGGATTAGGATTTTCGTCGAGTGGCGTCCATTAGTGGTTCAACAGGTGCGATAAGAGAAATTGAGAGCGGCTGATGAAGATTGTGGTAAAATTGGTGGAAAATCAAAGGAGCGTTTTCGAATGGAAGAGTTAATCAATTATTGAGGGCGATGGTCGATGAGGGTGGATCGGTGCGATACTCGGATGTCAAGAAGAGACGTGAAAATTTAATTAAACTCAAGAAGGATCTCAGTTGTGACAGGACCAAATTCTAATTCACTCGAATGACGGATAGTCATCACACAGGGTGCGAAGTACATTGTGGAAAAAATGTCGAGAAGCAAGGAAAATCCAATAGGCAGTTTACGCTTGGCTATAGAAAATTATTCTATAGAATTTTCTTCGTGAGGATTTTAATCGAGATTACAAGTGGGCTGAAGTGATTCAAGAGTAAATCCTGGCAGTGACAAGCGACGATATCCTGGAGTAGTTTTAATAAGATCTTCAGGTAAACTGTTTTTTTTTTAATCATATGTTGTACTTTTTTTTATATAATTTTCAAATCTAATTCATTCGAATATACTTTGACGTTGGATCATCGGTGCTTGACATAAATCGATCTCTCGTGCGATAACTTTTTTCAATCTTGAAACCCAGCCTCCGGGAGGATCTTTTTAAAATGTAGAATAAGGACACTGAATGACTGTCATAATTATATCTATATATGTCCTTTCCTTCCTACCTAAGTGTCTAATAAGGTTTTCGCGAAGCGTTTATACCTCTGAGAGCGGCCCCAGTCGTTCCTTATAATTTAAAAGGTTTTTTTCCTCGTGGGAGGTTTTCGCTCAGCCACCCGTCAGCATGCCGGCGCGGCCACTTAATCCGATTTGCACTCATTAAAACTTATTAATATCCGTGCCGGAGTCCAAAAGGCGGTGCACACATAATTTCGAGCATCTTTGGTGAGATAAATTATTTACGTAGATGCTGTATGTACCGTTACATGGTGTAGAATGTACGAGGAAACTAAAATAAAATAAAATTGTGTCAAAGCAGAATTGACCCGTACGACAATCAAAGAAGCTTAATGAAATCGAATTATTTATTACGGATAAAAGGTACGGTTCGTGATGTAATTGCACATTTTTCTCATTACGAACATCAATATTAATTTGGTCTAATTGGAATTTTTAGTGACGAGCGACTGCCAATTCAATCGGCACGTTCGTTAAGAAATTTGTATCCTTTGTCAAAAGGGTTAGATTAGGTTAGGTTAGGTTATTTCGTAAGAAACGAATACGACTCGCTTTTCATTAAACGATACAGCTACACACGCCTGCGGCTACTTTTAGTCAGAAAATTATTTCAATTTCAATCGTTCATCGTGCATTTCCTTGGTAACCGGAGGATCTAGTAGAAAATTACCATTTGGTATCCGTGATGAATATCAAATCGATTCGATAACTTTGGTAGGATTCGAAACGTTCGATGTGACGGAAAAAAAAGAGGAATCTGATAACGTTCCGACGTCTTACGTTACGATACGTCATTTGTAAAGGGAATTGCTGTATATCTCAAAGTACAATCTATTTCTAAATTCTCTTTTGCGATATTTCGAAAACCGAGAAAAATCGGGAAAATTCATAGCATTTGACATTTCATTGCGCATATGGGACACGTTTTATCAATTTCAGGCGGGAAATTTGAAAATATCATATAGTTTTAAATTCTACTCACGCTGATATACAATCTCAGGAAATGACGTCCTTTATCATTTTTTTTTTTTTTCCCCTTAAAGTGATTATACCTTTTCGGTCCGACCGAATTTTCAAGGGACGCAATCATATTATTTCTGTTTCGCGAGCAGAAACAAAATAAAATGTAAAACAAAGGAAATGGAAATTCGCGTGTCAAAATCGTGTATTACAGTCTGAATAAATAGTTATAAAACAATAATGAAAGCTGCTGTCGCGTCCACTGAATTTTTCAAGAGATGCCAGTAACAGCAGCGATATGAAATTCGTAGTATCTTTTATCCCTGCCGAATCCTTTTTCAAATATCAACAATCGTACCAACTCTGCATTAATTAACACTGGGCATGCTGAATTCTATCGGACAACATACGAATAGCAAAAATTTCGTAAAATAATAAAAGCAACACCTAAATATCCCGCAAAGCCGTAACTCCGTAGGAAGTTAACTTCTACAAAGGGTTAAATTTTGGGTGTTGGCTTTGAAAATCCTGAAGGATTCAACGTTCCCACGATGCTAAACTGTGCCACTATTCAAGGTAGTTTAGGAGTTTCCAAGCGTCGACACGATCCTTGCTGGTCAGGAATTTCCTGGCAAGTTTCCTATTACGTTAGACATCCTCCCTTCGATAATAACAATAACAACGTGGATAATAATAACAATTAAGAGCTTCACGTTTACGAAGTTATCTACTTTCTTGACAGTTCTCCTGCAACTTACGTGTAACGTAGCTGGTTTCGTTAAGCGAATCAAATTGAAAGTACATTTTTCATCCAGATAATCAACTTGGTCAGAATAAAATTCAAGAAAATAAGGCTGACAATGGAATGTAAATAAGATGAGCAAGAAGCCGTGTAAGATTGCGAAATTTTTAAGTCAGCCATTTTGGTAATCTGAATTTCATGCGTTCCGTAACGGGTTCCACAGGTAAACATGAGAAATTCATTGTAACGTTATATCTCCGAATCGTGAATGTCTAACGGGAATCATACGTAATGCATAACAATCATAACACTATGATTGATATACATATATGGTGAATTCGTATATATTTTTTTCAATAAGGTATGAGTGCTACATTTGTAAATGGACATATCGAATCTACATTTGATCCAGATATGCCTATATTTTGATCTGTACATCAAGATTACATGTATGTAATCTATACATATAGAGATTGGATATGGGCATATGTGGATCGGATGCAGATTTAGGTGCCAATTCCCAAATATGGTATTCATACCTCTTGCTCATTAAAAATAGCTCTTATTCTTTTTTATTTAGGAGAAAAATCCTTTAGGAGAAGAATTCCTATTTGCAATGTGACACGGTGTTATAGTTTGGTTTCCTTGTCGAAAAATATTTATGAATCTAGATTCCCCATTTGAGATCGCACTATACCTAATTCATAATGTTCTTATAGAAGACAGGTGCGTGACGTGGATATCTTATAGGAGTTCACCAGTCCAGAAAATATACTATATAGTGCTAAATTATGAATATGAATTTTCAAATTGCTACATCTTTTAAAAGTAATGAATATACTTTTCCCGAGATTTATTGAGAGGTCCGCGAGGCTCGACAGAATCATAAGTTGTAAAATTAAAATTTACAGCGCACTATGTACGACGAGAGTCATAAATATGTATATTTTCCTTGATCGATATAAGAGGGGACCATTTTTTTTCTTGTGCGATGTACTTATGCCAGTGTATTACCCGAACTACGTCCTTACAACCGTGTTCTAATTTACGCTTTACTAATCATGATTTTTCCCTAAAGAATTCATCGCTCCGCAGTGGGAAATTATGTCCCTGCAGTGGCGCCCCTGGCGGCAAAGTTGGGCGATACTGTTTAAAAACAGTTATTCGCAATTACTCGATTACAGATTGTGCGAAAATGGCAATAAATTGCAGTAGCTGGCAACGAGGATTTTTCGTGGTTATATCGTGGACCAGCAGATAATTTCGGACTATCAAAAAGTTGGCCATTTCGTTGATCAACGATACGTCGGCTTTGTTCCACGTTGAAGTTCATGATGTTAAATAAATCACCGTATTCGTGTGTATAACATTAATTTAACTTTAAAGTGGTTAATTCCCATATATCGTCAAAGCCTCCAATTTTCATCAAGTAAAATCTTTAATGGACAGCGGTTAATTGAATTTTGGTCTACGAATCCGTGACAAGCTTCACTGTTTAAATTATTTCACATTTTTAATACGGTTCTGTAATCTCGCTGAACGCGCTTCTCTCTCTTCCAATTTTCCAGAAATCTTTAACGAACCCGACCGTACAATTAATAAAATCTGCATTAGCAGCTGACT
>JARPRH010000138.1:1072986-1093767 GCA_031763665.1 Calameuta haemorrhoidalis | reverse complement strand
ACACACGCTGGTAGGTGCTCGCTGCAAGTCTTTGAGAAGAGTCGCGCAGCCATGAAAGCAAATGTTGAATAGTGTGGGTATAGCTGAGACATATAGGATAGATACCGGAGAAGAGCACGTATATATCCTACGTGTAAATAACCTGTATAAACGTAATTACGAACGTATCATTCGCGTGGTAAAGCGAGACTTTTTCTCGAGGATTGAACTCGCTGGCAAGTGGCTTGCGGATAAAGTTTAGGGATTTTCTTAGCTAACCGGTGACATAATACTTAATTTAATAAGACAAGTGGCGCCGGTCTCAGTCGCGGTAAGAAAATGAGTAAGAGCTTGCACATGCGCGACAATGTGAATCTCACTGTTTGTTTAATCAGCTTTGTTCGCCTTGGTAAACGTTAAGCACAGTAGAGTGCACAGAGCGTGCACCAGGTGGATCGTGCGGGTCGTGAATTACTGCGTAAATTGCATCACTGCGTAAAGAAACTACTTAACGCCTGGGTTGCTTATTCAAGCTCTATATGCTTACACTGATAATATAATGTATTTAGAGAGTAAACGTACAGTGTGGTATGTTAAGATTTCATTCAATCCAGGATCTTATATATATCATGAATAATTATCAATCAGTGATAATGGCCTGCGTACAAGACTGCAATCTCGTATCCGAAACTACATATTATCAGGGCATTGACTGACACTAAAATTTCAATACCACCATTCGCTTATGCGCAATACCGTATACTAGTCTATAACAGATAACATAACTATCCCGGTACGAAGATACTCAATTTTTATCCTGTACCAATTGAACGAGACGTTATCGATGCAATTTTAGGATCGATGCTTTTAAAGCTCTCGGAAACACGATAAAAGAGTTACTCTGCTTCCGCAGTGACCTGGAGTCATCAATTTGAGATTGGTTAGGTTAATTAAATGTTGAGCCGAAAATTACTTTCCGTGTGTGTAAACAATAGGGCTACACAGTATGATCTAGAGTAAACCCGCTGCCCGAAGCGTTTGACCTGGAACGTAGGTCGTTCCGGGTCAGTAAATATAGGAGAACAAACCAGCCGCGAGTCGAATACCAGAGAGATTCTCGACGAACAGGGGTTTATCGATCTTTTGGGAAGAGGACGAAAAAAAATAGAAGAGTCTCGAGTCGGGAGGGAGACAGCCGAAAGGGTCTGCCAGATAATCGATCGGCAACGGTGTTTCCATGCGAGCGTGAGTTTGGTCGAGAATACCGAGGATAAGGGACATGTGTATGAGGAGTATAGGTATAGGAAAAGGATATAGATATATATATGGTGTAACGCGAAGAAAAAGAGAACAGCGGGACGGTGACAACGAGGACCAGACTGAAGGAGACACATGGGGTAGAAGGAAGACACTACCTACAAGGAATAGCAGAAAAATAATTCGCGTGGAAAAACGTCGACGTTGACGGATGACGACGCCTCCCCCCCTCCCTCCGGCTCCCTTCCTGGGCTAAACCGAGATCTCGCTTTGTCTCCACGAAAAGACCGGTGTACCAGGATCCTGATGTCCTTGGACAAAAATACCGGTGTCCTGGGATTCTCCTGAGTTTCCTATACCAAGTAGCTACTTCCCATTTCGCGAACGGAATCACTTGTTTTTGCCCGTAGCAAAGAAATTTACTGGGCTACATTATGAAGTGTCTAACTTAATGATAAGATAGTGGAAGATGGTGATAATCGCCCAACTGCAATATATATTATATATTTATTGATTATTTGCGATTAGTGAAAAAAGGTTGCACCGTGTCAATAATTTACTGCAAATTCAAGTGTCTTTAGAAATAAAAACACACTTTTAAGTCTGTAAATAGTTATTGCCATAGAAAGGATAGGGAAATAACACAGTTCGTAGACACAGGGCATTGTGCCTTTATAATAACATCCCCGTGAATAAGCAGGGCTGAAAACTGGCTACTAGGGTTTGGTTTGGTCTATTTATAATCGTGACGTGATCAACAAAAAAAAAAAACTTGTTCCCAGCACCACGATCCAGATAATGCTCGCCATAAATTGACCATCCAATATCCATAAATAAATAGTGCACGTGTAATTGAATTTTCTGTACATCGATTTTTTTCGTTAACCTGCTACGAGACGACTCTACTTTCCACCACGATAGAAATACATATGTTTCTGTCCGTAATTCGGGGACTGAATGAAAGTTCTTTGAATATCAAGAAACGAAAGGCTTTGCCGTATTCGCTTATTAGACACGGGTTCTCGTCCGTAAATCCCGCCGGTTCCATCGTACGAAATTGTCCCTGACGATCGGAGTGACGTCAGTCAGAGGAAGTTACGTATACCCTCTAAAGTTCGTAACATGTCGAGATAAAAGCATAAGCAACTTCCTGATGGATCCAACCACCTCAGGAGTAACTTATCCTGAAGTATATCCAAATGGTTTATAGTTCATCGAGGGGTTATCGGATCGTTATGGTTTGTCGATAAAGTAGGGATTCCCTCGTAACAATGTCATCGTTAATCTCTTGGACTATCTATATAACCCGATAAAGTTCGCTCCCGAGCCAAGGAATTGCCTAAAAATGTTGAGCCTAATTCGAGATCAAGACAGTAACAACAATAAGTAATCTTACTATAGCATTGCCGAAGAAAGTTCGAGACTCGCTGGTTCACACGGGACGTCGGCAGTGAAAAACATTTTGCGAGCTTAAACGAGCAGAGTCTAAATCCATTAGCCCAGAGGCAAATGGATCCAAGTACCGCGGAACAGAATACAGTCACGTTTTTCGTGTTGCAGCATAATTCAGTCTCCCTCGACGTAAATCCGACTGGTCCACGTAAATCTCTAAAATCAACGGGGTAGTCATATCAGGTATATGTATACTACATAACACACACATATATATATACATGGGTATCATTTAAAAAGGATACCAATCGCAATACGATAATCTACATACAGAGAATATTAATCACCGCGTATAAACATAGGGATACTAAATATTCCATTTCGATAGGGTCACATTGATTCAGTATAAAAAAAAAATGTAATTTATATTAGAAACATAAAATACACGTATATCAAGCACCCGCAGGTAAACTCTCGAATCGCCCGAAGTCAGGAACAGCAGCACTGAGAACAATACGAAGACTTAAGGCCAGGTTCACACGGTCTCTGGCAGTTACGAACGTATCGTGTCTCCATACCGAGACCGATCCACGGCTACTCTCTATCTCGGTACCATCACGTTCTCCGACTCTCTCTCTCTCTTTCTCCACAGTCTCGCCTTCTCTAGAATGTCGCGCGATTTCGCTTTTACATTCCATGAGAATTTACTTGCACTCTCGTCAGACTAGTTAACGTATGTGTTCTACGTACGTAGAAGCGTATATGCGTTGCGCACGTGGCTGCTGTTCGATTTTGTAAAATCATTGTACAGCTTAGTGAGAAAATTCATGAGGGGAGGGGGGGGGGTAGTATTGCTAATTGCTAGGGGGAGTTTGATCAATGTTCCTCGGTATAACTGCTTCCGTGATATATACTATACAATTTGTAGTCGAGTATAGAGCCAAGTCTTATAGTACGTTTGACGAAACTTTATGAAACGCGTTAAATTAGCATTCACGCGAAGACTTGGGCGTATATGACGATACTTGCTTTTACGCGTTTACCCCACGTCTGGCAAGTATAGCTACGTCGTAACTTTACTTGAAAGCTATAGGTACAAGGGACTAAGATCACAAGTATATCCTGGGAAAGCCTCGCACGGATAATGAGGATGTTCACTGGCTCTCTTGCGAGAGACACTTCCCTCTCTCTCTCTCCCCCCCGTTAACCACGGACGTCATAATCCGGCTCAGGAGTTAACTGGAAAATCCCGAGACTAGAGAACGCGGCACATAGCTGTTTCTCCGTGTTATTCATGTATGTGTATATGTATTCAATATCATCATCCTTGTCTTTCTCACGACGTTAAAGCACAGACTCAGATCCCTTTCAACACGTTCTCTCCGTGCAGTTTCCTCTCGCTGTCTTCTTGGGCCTCCTGGCTCTCAGTGATCCCTAACGCCTATTGCGCACGGGACCTCAGCCACAAAGGATGGCTGGAACAATGAGTCACGAAACTTGCGAATTGCCTTGTGTCCCACAAGTTGAGGCGCCGTTTGGCACAAGACGATATATATATATATATGTATGTATATATACACATACATATACACACCCTGCGCCCGACAATGATTCCTCATTAGCGTAAATGTCCTGGGGGGAGACGAATACGCGCCTTTGAAAATTTCATAGGGAATGAAAACGAGAAGACGAAGTACTTTTATATCCTGGCAAATGAGAAGGAAGTTATACTATAGGGAACAAAATGCCGGGTGGAGAAAACGTAAAATCACTCGATTTGGGTTGAAGGATCGTTTCCATTACGATCGGATACGGGGCCAAACACCCTTCGGGTCCATATACCTCTAGTGGGGTTATTATTTTCACCAAAAAAAGTGATGAAAAAAAAAATGTATAGATAAAATCAATGGTTATCGGAGTGCCCATTGTCGCTACAGAGAGAGGAAGCAATTTTGGAACGATCAGCCGAAAGAGATTGAAAATAGTTGCTCGTGCGAATGAACGTAGTATATGAACGTATGACTATATACATACCTACAGTACAGATATATGTATATTCCTATGTGGATCAAGATGACACGCTCCCTGGAGCAGAATTCAATAATTTACGTCGTAAAGTGTATTCGTTTGAGAGGATTCGGGAATGAAGCGAGGACAAGGAAAAGACAGGTTCATTCTCCTTAGGAGTTTTCATCGATCCTTGGCCCAACCAAACCCGCTTTCACTCATTTTCCCTTACTGTCTTGACTTGCTCGTTTACTGTGCCCTGCGTGATAAAACGTCCGAACGAGTCACTCGAAGAATTCGCCACGTCGAGAAAAAGCAAGATACTCTGCTTCCGGGTCGACGTCCACATATGGAGACGTGCACCAGTCCCAAGGGACTCGACAATTATACTCGAGCCGCAGTCCTCTACTAAGGGAAGTTATAAAAATTCCAGAGCAATTCGGGAATTGACATTGGCACAACGAGAAGAGAATCGTTAAGTTTTATTTTGCTACCCGGGAAGGAACACTTCGCCATGACATATCGTGTTCGTGGTAATACAATTCGAATACAGTACGATAAGTTATCGCTGATAAATAACGTTACCATGAAAATATACGCGTTACATCCGACAGCGAAAAAAAGCATTATTCATCCGCCCTCTGGACACGTTAAATTTGATTTCTTTACGAGAAACTCGCAATCCGAAGGGATTATGTATAATGGAATTTCACCTGACGCGAGCAACAGCTGAATTGGCCGAAATGTACAAATTCATAAAGACGGTTTCGCTGACGTAGGAGAAATTAAAATAATACTAAGGACGCACAAGGGTGGGACTGAGCTCCTCGTGAAATTCTGAAGAAGCCGCGATAATATTCCGACGTCGAAATGAGTCAAAGGGAAAAGGGCAAGGGGGATTGCTATGGGGAAAGGGGAGACGTATCAATAGGGGAAATAATCATCGCTCGGCAAATTTCTACAATCTAACCTTGAAAGAAGGTTAATGTTGAGCATTACCCAAGAGAGCGAGAGTGGGGGTAGGGGGGAGGAAGAGAGACAGATTATATCACCGCGTTAAGAAAGCAACAGTTGAGCGAGCGAGCGAACGAGAACAAGAAGTAGGAGAAAGTTAAAGGAGAGCCCCCTTATTTTTTCTCTCTCGAAAGAAACGAAGCACCGAAAGAGATACGAGCATCGAGATAAATAAAGATGGGGGAGGAGCGGGAGGTGGTGCGAAGTACGACACAGTAGATGCGACCCATTGGTGATGTAAATTTTAGATATGCACTTAACTAAAGTGCACTTTGGATTCGCATTAGTATTCTTGCATTCTGTCATATTCCCATCGCCGATTCTACTCGCTGTATATTATATGTATACTACAAGAAAATACCTATAGTTCGTAATTTCTCTAAATATGCCCGCACATGGCTAATGCATGCACAGTGAACAGATGACGGTAGCCAGAGAACAAGGGAATATCCGTTGAAACAGTACAGTGAATTAATTAACATTGAACGTCGGGTGAATTGTGAGGTCGAAGGTCACTCGAGAGCAGTCAAAATTCCCGGCGAGAGTTCTCGGCGCCCAATGAATGCAATTGGGATGTCCGATTAACCGGAGGCAGGAGGCTTTACGGAATCCGGGAAGATAGGAAAGTGCTTAGTCAGATAAAAGTTACGGTCACAGCTGGATGATAAGAGGATTTCTCTGACCTGCAGTCATTAAGGTCCTTTGCGTAGTACAGTCAATCGATTCGTGACTATGCCTAAACAGTGACGTATATTTCGATAGGCTGACCCAGGTTGACGGATCGAAGTTTGGTCCTATCCTGCCGCGTGACGTCACCGACGTGCATCCAGGATCGCAGGTCAACCAGAGCTGTATTAGCTTAACGTGAAATAGCAATAATTATACAGGATGGATTGGCTGATTGGCTCCGCAGTGCAAATGAAATTACGAGCTTTGACACAAGAACCTGAAACTAACATGGAGAATGCGTGGCCGTTGGCGTCGGGACTCGATCTATACGATAGCTGTGGTAGAAATGTACCAGCCGTCATTCATTGTTTCATTTGGCCGTTAACCATCGTTAGCGGTCGTTTGTCCGCATGTAGACACGAGAGTTCGCGGTGTGTTCCGAAACCAGAATCCCGTCGTCGGGAGGAGCGATTAATAATTTCGGTGTTGCGAGTTTCAAAGGTTTTTATCACGCGATTCGTTTCGGTCGGTTCCTTTAATTTACTTGCTTCTTTTGTGCAGATAGCGCGCCTGCAACGATATGACGTTAAAAATAGAACGTGATTGACAAGGCCAGGAAGAGAGACGATAAAATTATTCACGCGTATTTCTCGAACCTGAGGTCACTCGTAACGAACGACGGAATCTCCTTGGCAAATACGGGAGTAATAATCATCTAACCGCAAAGAGCTTTGTAAACAAGCCTAAGGTCAGGGCCAAGGCTTCTAATCTTCCTTGTCGCGACACGCGATTACACCTTGTCAAAGTCGGGACGACAGGAGGGTCTGATTATAGGGAAAGCAAGTATCGAAGTTGAATGAGAGAGGATATTTGGAGGTTAGGAAAATACGACGTCTTATTCGTTAGGACTTATTTTAGGTATAAGGGTTAAGTATAAGGCTAACGTATACACATGGGTAATACGCTGTTTTCTTTGATTTCGCCAATTTTCAATTAAGACACGCGGACTGGGCGTACCGGCGTTTATTTGTCAACATAGCGTGGGGTCCTGGAAAAATGTTCATCCCGCAGGAGATATGAGAAATCGAGGTATTTCGAGGCGTCGAATACCCAGGAGATAGCGCGAGACAAGAGGAATCGGATGGAAGATCGTTAATTCCTACGTGGAATACGAAATGAGCTCAACACTGTTTGCCCAATGGAGATTCGCCCAGGATACGGAAACTATTGGCTGCGATCCAGGGTGCAAAGATATAGGCTCCCGCAGTATGGTACAGCACCAAATGATGAAGTGTACACAAAAGCGGAATAACCGATAAAGTGTATAGAAAGTATAGGAAAGCTTCCCAACTTCTTGAAGACGTCGAGAAGAAGTAGGCGCGTTCCCGTAACAGGGAAAGAAGCCGAGCCAGCGGTTTCCTGATATCTATTTATCCAGCATTCTGCTCATCCATCTGGATCACTTCCACAACCTTTCTCATGCTGCTCTCAGGGTGGGAGGTTGAGTAGGAGTAGAAGGAGAAGGAACGAGAATGAGATCCAATATCCACGCAAGCGGATCAAGAGCGTTTAAACGGTAGGTATTTATATATGTATACATGCACATACATACATACATATATATATACACTATAGAAGTTGTCTTCGTGCGGATATAAAGGTTCTGCCGTAGCTTGGAAATGCGAACGCGTTTGCCATCTTCAAAGTTCCGACGAAGGAGGATTCGGGAGAGCGTGAAACTCTTCGGCGACGGATCCTCGTCCTTTTAATATTCGTGGGTATGAGCAGCTAGAGATCCGAGGAGGTGACTTTGTCCTCGGATATCCGAAATAGGAAATTACTCGAGCGATGCAAACTTCCTACGGAGACTTCGAGCTCTACTCGTTGTACGGGTGGTGGATCTTGAAAATCAATAGGAATTCGTTGCAGCGAAAGACTTCTCCTTAATTCTGATTTCACGAAAGTACTGTTATATTGTATACCGAAATAGTTATAGTTACCGAATATATATATATGTATAATAGAATTATAGCATATTGCTTTGTGCATATTATGCAGCAGTCGAGGACATTTTCTGCCTGAAAGAGTAAGCGACACATACGTATATACATATATGTATACCATGACTGGTAAGCATAATTGAGATGGAAGAATGAGCAAGAGGGAAATTTCCCTGAAATCCGAGAAGCTTGTAAGCTCAGCTTTAAAATTATGGGGGTGACGTGTATTTCGGTAACTAGAGCTTGCACGGTTTCATCCGAAAGCAAATGACAACGGAGCGGTTAGCTGTTCTGGTAGGATTGAGGTGGGAAGTGTAGGTATTACGTTACGGTCCATCGATTTTAGGGAGTCGGAAGAGGAAATACTGCCACTCGTAATCCCATGCCAGTGCTTAATCTGTCCAATAAAAATTATTGGCGTATCGCTTTGTCAACCGTTTTATTGATATTAGGATTGACGAACAAGTGTATTGATGAGTAAAGATCCCAGCTGTAGTCATAATGAAAACATCGAAACCTATAATTCTGTGTATTAGTGATTAGGTGAAATTATATTATTTATTACAGTTTTGATGTGTCAAAAAAGCGATAATATATAAAAATAAAATAAAATTAATTTTAATTATTATTTCAGGCAGAGATAAATTACATAAATTTAATAGATTACGTCTATATTAAATTTTTTAATTTTATTATTAATCATGTACTAATTACTATACGTTAGCGTGGTGAACTACTCTAGGATCGTATTGTGCATTCTAATCCGGATTATTAGGATAGTCAAAGGCGAGATGCAGTCCTTGTAGATATCAGTAGAATAGCAGTGCAAGGATTAGCGAAATATCTATACATATATATATGTATACACACGAGGTGACAATAGCTCAGCGCAGGTGATCCTGATTGGATTGTAATTAGTGCCATCAATCCTAGCCAATTAAAGGCTTACGGTAATGAGAGATAGAGAAGGCCATTAACCCGCTCTAACGACGAAGGTATTAAAAGTCGAAAAAAATTCAACCACTGTGCCGCATCGTTGTTTATCTTTTGCCGAGAAGTATTTTTCCTTGTTATCTTGTCAAAGAAAATCGGATCCGATTATGTCCTAAAATCGATAAGTAATAGGAATCATAAGGAAATTTTCGGGAAAAGCTTCCTTAGAGAAAATAATATATTTTCATGAAAACGTAATGCAAATGGCTATTCATCGCGCTTAAAGACGTTTCAATTGATTTATAAATTTTTTTTATAGAAAATCAATAAAATCCATAGATTCAATGGTTTCTGAAGCGAATGGTCGTATTCCACGTGTAGCACCCGATATATTTTATCTAGAGTTCGTATAATTTATCAGCTATAAAAATGTGCATAAATGCATAACACTGCTCGTTCTAGAAAGGCATCATTCTTCTTTCATAACAGCGCAGCAATCATTATCCGGAGACTTTTAAACCTTCCTGGAAACTTCGATTTGCCAGGGTATTGGCAGAGACTGGCAGGGATCGAAACTATCGACAGGAATGCGATATCCAATAACCGGTATGCAATGGCAGGACTGTACTGCAAAGGAGGGTTAAGCTCCGTAAAGGCTGTTGGAGTCAATTTCCGACAATGATGACTCACGCGACATACCAGAAAACCGGAAACCGATCGCTAAGATCTTAGGACCTTAGGATATACATATGTGTATATACAGGGTGGGATATGGTGACCAGGTCAATTTTTTTGAAAACGAAGCCATGTATAAAAAAAATAGTTCAGACAGAAGTTGTAGGGTTTTAAGGAAGATAAAAGATTTCTTTATTGAATTCAATCAACGAAGATCAACTTTAATTTTTTTTCATTGGGATGATGCACATTTTTCTTGCGGAAATCAAAAGAGCATTCAATTTTGTGTTATAAGCACGAGTACACTAATGATCCAAAATCAACAGCTGATAAGATATTTCAAAAATAAGAAAAAAAATATCCGCTATAGGTAGGACATAGCCTATGTGGTTACCTGGGACGAATTGGCCACGCGGCTTAAATTCTGATTTGACTAGGACCATTTGGAGGCTAGGGACGTTAAAGATGCCTGGCTTAAATTTCGTCGCGTTTCACGCTCCACGAGGACTTGAATGAGGAACTGGACTGTGTCGGGAATTCAAAAACTGTCTGAGTAGTTTGCTAGAATGTGATCGTAAAATGCCAGAACGCTGATTAGATATTTTCTTTATCGCTTAAATATTAAGAAAATCAATGTTAAAGTTTGCTAAAATATTGCTATAAAGTGCGGGATAGAAAAAAACTGTGATTGGTCGTGACGTCACAACCTCATATCCTTATATGGAGTTTATTTTATAGCCAAATAGCCAATAAGGAATGTCCGTATTCGAGCTGACGGGTTCTTGCCTTTTTATAATATAACCTATAACACCACATGAAAAGTATTATTGTTAACGTATGCACGTTGGTTCTATCATACTGGCAGAATGCATGGAAAATGATTTCGAAGTGGCAACGTCGCAGAATTTGCCAAAAGTTTATTTAGAAATGTAGTTAGAATACATTCTAAATAATCCACCAACCCATATATTTTGTGTACATAAAATGAATAAAAATTCTGCATTTCACAAGCTGGCGACGCATGGTCGGTGACGTAAAAATATTATTATTTAAAGTTTACTCAATAATTCGCGAGACAGTAGCACCGTATATGAGGTTTTGAAGTTAATTTTGTGACGTGACTCAATAGAGCGTTTAAACTGTTATGTGTGGAACACAATTTTTGAAAAATGAAAGTTGACCTTCGAATTACCTTAAAGTCTGCGCTCAGGAAGGAATTCAATATCCCTTTCAAATTCCGTCTCCCTTGAAACCCTACAACGTCTGTCTGGAAGATTTTTTATATCTGGTTTCGTTTCCGAAAAAATCGACCTGGTCACTATAAATGCCTCACCCTGTGTATATACAGAGAGAGACAAAATAAACGCTGCCAGGTGGTAAACTCCTGAAGAACAAGAAATACAAGAAATGGCCCCAAGACTCCATTACGGGTTACTTAATCGATTCGTTGATCTGGTAAATCAACAGGGATTCCAGATCTCGAGTGACGAGTAAAAAAAATAATCTTCGTAAAAGTCGCGCAGGATTGATTAGTTTCTGCGATGAAGCGGCTAAGGAGAAACCGGCTTCATTCTTCAATCGTCGTATCGGTCACGTATAGAAGACATGTAGTGGTGACTGTTAATTTGCCATACGTTATACGTATACGTATACCTTGCCGGTACCAATGCTTTCTTACTTGCACGTAGAAACTCAGCCAGTAGCTAGTCAGTAGCCCCGAAAATGGCATCAAAGATTCTCGCGATCGTTCCTGGCAATTGCACTTAGACTGCACGGCAAAGCCGTACATCGGGTGGAAAGTAAACTAAAGAGAAGAAACAAGAGCAAAGGATCAAGAGATCTAGCAGAATTAAATAGAGAGATAGTATTGACCGTGCTTTATAGACGAGCGTAAAATGGCTGCTGGCCATCGTCCTTAGCTTCTCCAAGAGAAGCTGCGATCCGCGAGTGTACCTAGATAAGTGCAAGGAATAACAGTGCCTTAAAGTAGTACAGAAATTAGCCGAGATTCGACTGTGGCGCTGCAGCTAAGTTTCCTTATAGAGAGCAGAGATGTAAATACAATTTACGAATCAATTTCTTTCTCTGTTCCTGAATGTAATTTCAAACAACATATTTATACCGTTCGACACCTGTTCAAATATTTTAAGAGTGATGAGCCACAGCGTAATTAGGTTAATTATACGTCGATATTCATGGTACGTCTTCAGTTCATCGCACCTGTACCGACTGAATAATTTATTGACTCTGTTCAATCTATGACCCCGTCCATTCTTTGCTCCTTGTACTACGTAGAATTAACTGTCTACGGGAATTCTTCCCGTTGCTTTGAATTAATCACTTTACCACATTAGAGTGGCGAGTATCCACTTCAATTTATACCGATAGTTTCCCTGGGCTTAACTTCACCTCTAAACAATATCAAACTGACAGCGGTTCTCCTTTAAGACTAATCACAGAATCCATTGATAGCCAGCGATCGGCGAACTGAATATCATTAATTAAAGCCAGTGCAGTAATGGATCCCACAATGCACTTCGAATAATTGTATAATAGTACGAATACATACAGAGAATATTAAATAAAAATATTTCACAATTCCTAATCCCGGATCGATTCTTATCCTTTTAGCATGCACAGTCGCTCCTTTATATACCGTATTAGCCTATCTCTACCCCGTGTTCAATCTGGAACCCCATAATCCGGGAAACCCTCACGAGCGAGGGACGTGGGCACAATATCGCGGCTGGTAATCGCATCGGAATACATATGCTAGTCGCATCGAGTGACGCAGATATTACGTCTAGAAAATAGCGCGATTTAAAATTGTGCTCCAGTTACGTAATAGCCGCAAAAGTTAAGCTAGTACGATTCCAGCGTCCATGGGCAATGAGTATGGATACAGACACAATTGAACCTGAAACTGAAGCATTGGACGAAAAGACTGAAGGTGGATGCTAGTAAAAAAAATAATAATAATATTAATAATTATCAAGACCAGGATAAATAAGGAAATAAAGATAATGATAAAAGAGAGGAAAAACCTTGTGCGCATAGACGTCGTCGTTTCTTTTCCTCCTAGACTGAGAGAAAAGCTTGACTTTAATCCGCAGAAAATTGCGGATTCCGTCGCGACGTCGCTCTTCGTCGATCTCTTGCGCTCACGGACCCATCTACGTCTATATGGATACCCGCCTATAAGTATGCGTCTGTATTGTACGCATACGCAGCAAAGCCAAAAGGAATTTATCGTGGCGAGGCGAAAGAACGTTAAGCCGTTGATACGATATAAAAGGACATTGCCGTTAATTGGAAAATTAACGCGTGGTGCATTCTGATCGTCGTCGTCACGTATGCTCCACCTATATCCAGTAATTCCGTTAAACGATCTAACGTGGCTGGGAAGGCAATTCAAGTTAATATAGAATTCAAAACGACGCCGTCGTCGTCGGGCGAGATAACGCTGCTTCGAAATCCACTGGCACTTCGAAATTCGTAGTTACCACGGGTTTTGCAGCGACTATGACGCGTGATATGTACAGGACCTATACGTCAGATTAAAATACATACATGGCTTCGAGGGAAGGAATACGTACGTGACTTTGGATGAAACTCAGAGAGGATGGCAAGATTTCCATCTATAAACCAAGTGATTGATGAGAAAAGTCCGTTTGAATAACTCCGTCCTCCCATTTCCCCTCCGATTGGATATCCGGCTTGTTCCGCGATATCGAAAGTTTTTCACTGAAATTTCCCCAGTGGAAACTAATATTAAATCATCAGAGATCGATAATTACAGGGACAAAGGTGAAAGGTCACTGATATTTTTCAGGACGACAGGCCACGCTAATAATATACAATGAAAATTAATTTTCACTTTGTTTTATCGGATAGCTGATTTCTTGACCATTTGTCTCTCGCTATACTCTGTTTTAGATAAATTGCACTACGAGTTCACTTCTTCGGATGAACTATTGGAAAAGTCTTGCGTTCAAGCTGCCCACCCCTCTAACTAGATCAGCTGTTCACGTATAGCGTCCACGTAAGTCCAAGACGAATCGACAAGGTTGTGCGAAGTAGTCGAGTAAAAGTCTGAAGGAGTCGAAAAACTTTCCCGAACGGAAGTGGGCCATGAATTTCCGATTTCTAGGATCTTTCCGGACCGATTGCCGGTTGCGTGATCAACGTCCATTCTCTTTGGACGTTCTCCATGCCAGGTGACTGCACCACCTACGTGAACGTCTGACCGAGACGCGTGGGTCTTGATTTCATTTTTTCTAAGTCAAGTATCGTAAAAAAATGGGTACATAAGATCTTCTAGAAAAATTTCATACTGAATCCAAGATGCTCGTTCGAGTGGCAACATGTGTCAGTACACGATTTTTAGGTTTGCTCCCCTGCATATCTCACCCGGGTCTTAGCCGGCTAAGCCAGCTTCTCGGATTATCTCGCAAGAATTAATCTGTAGACCTACTGTTTGCTGACTGTTATTCAGGCTGACATCAGACAGGAAGGAAGTAGCTCACTCGACGGGTAAATGCTACCGGTACAAAGGGATTTGGTACAGGTCTGTCTACGCATACTTGTACGTATGTACGTACGTACGTATGTATGTACGAGAATATTAATATGTATCTCAATGTTAAATATATTCAAAGGAATGACAGTCCAGAACGTACTACGATACTTATATACAAATTCATAACCGGCTACACCATACGGTCCGTGTAAATACCTGCAATCCGGTATAACTAAGTTCCAGGAGTGCACGTGACAGATAATGAAATCGGATTTGAATATTCTCGCGAGTATAGTGCATATTCTTCGTTTCACGGTGGATTATACGTGTACTCGTCACTCGTCCTTTGTCGAGAAGGGCACAGACTGGACCCGCTTATTAAACTGAAAATATTTTCCGTCCGAGCAGAAATCGAATGAATTTGCATCGAGCACGATGCGCATCGCTGTGCATTCAGGCCGCTGCCGCGTGTTTATTTCGTGCGCGGGCCAATTTGCATTTTCGTTTTCACCCGAAAATTTTTACGG
Source organism: Calameuta haemorrhoidalis (assembly GCA_031763665.1). Classification (NCBI taxonomy): domain Eukaryota; kingdom Metazoa; phylum Arthropoda; class Insecta; order Hymenoptera; family Cephidae; genus Calameuta; species Calameuta haemorrhoidalis. The sequence continues at coordinate 1,078,795 of JARPRH010000138.1, read as the reverse complement.
GACGCCGATACGCCGACTGGTCGTCACGGATGTTAAAAATAAAAGGAGGAGGGGAAAAAGCGAATAAATGTCGGCAGAATTGCAGCGGCACGCACGGTGATTTGCAAGGCTGTAGGTAGCCCTCTGCATGTCGGACCCATAAATTAACAAGAAAAATCTCGTGCGCCGGCATTCGCGCAATTTGTTAATCCGTCGGACGTATCGAAGGAAAATTCGCGTTAACGCGAACGGAGTTATTTTTCGCGTCTATCCGATTGATGTTTTGGTTAATGGAGATTTTTGAAATAATCTGCCAGCTTGCTGTACAAGTTACGTGTATCGCAAAAGAAAAATGACAAATGCGCAATAGATCGTGAAAAAATTTTCCTATCGTGATGATACTTCATGTACGAAATATAGTAGAAAAAGAAAATCTGAAAACTGCAAAAGTCGACATAGGTGTATAAATACGCATACGGGTATTCTCGGGCAACGTTGCCGCTTCGTAAAAAAAAGGGGGTGTTTGCTGTGCAAGGGACATCAAAAAGAAAGAGAGAAAAAAATATGACCATAAAACTGAGGTTTTCTCAGATTCGTGAATAAATCGAAAGCCAGGTATTCGTCCGTGAACTCGAGAACGGTCTCCGAGGACTGGTCCTCAAACTTGTCTATATACCGAGAGTCCATCGTGAACCAGATGAAGCAGCAAGCGGAGCAGGAATGGTAAAGATAAGAAAAATCTCGATAAGAAGTGGAAAGGACAGGAAAACGGGTTTGTCCGGGTGAACCAAGAAAATAAAACAGAGATCACATATATATATATACAAAATATATATAAAAAATATATATACATATTTAGTGCAATTTCCTATGTTTTATATCACGCGTTTTTCAACCTAGTGAAAATGGTATGAAATTTTAGAACTTTCAACTGAGAGAGTTGAAAGATGGTTCATTTCTGAACCTGCGAATTGCCTTTTGTTCACTTTTTCTTTCGCCGATAGTTCCAATCCCGTGGGACATACAATCCCGAAAGTGACTGGGGTTCGTAGTTACCGAAAAGGAACTGCCAGTTCTCGAATTGGTTCTTTGAGTAGGTTCGTTACCTCTCTAAGATCAGCACAGTAGTCCTAACCCCTTCGCAAAGAGACTATTTGGAATTCATGGGATCGCGTCGCTTAGCGGTGCCACTTGGAAAGTGAACTTTTAAGGTAAGATCGTCGAGGCCAATGAAAAAGTTTCCAATTCGTTGTTATAGTGATTGGACGTCGTACCTTGAAAATTGTGAAACGCGCACTGGCAGTTGTCCACCTTGCAATTTTCAGTATTTAATGACGAACTAATGGAGGAAATGGGCTTCCACGTGGAATACGTTTCAGACGATGTAACAATTATGTTTCCTTCTGTGAAATTACGAAATCCCGATGATGGGAGCGCGCTAATTAATCAGTCCCTAATTTCATATAATTAATTATGTGGAGGTAGATCGTCGCCTGTATCGCGTAAAATGGATCATCGCACGGTATACTGTATTATATATACGACGTAGGGATAAAATTAAATGAAAATGGTGACGGGGAGAGAATACAGGTGAGCAGAATATTTCTTTATGTTTCTTAGTTGATATGTTTGCCAAAGAAAATTGAGGGGCTTCGAAAAAGAGCAATGAAAAATTATGAAACCTAATATCGTTGTCGAAACAAAACGTAGCGAACGATGCATATAACTGATTACTAAACAACAATTTTTTGAAAAGATTAAACGTTATCGGAAATGATTAAAAGTAAATTTTGTACAAATCGACTACTAATAATTTGTTGGAAATTAACATTGATCAAACTCATTGCTTTCGTCTTTATTACATAGCAAGTTTAAATATTTTATTACGTCCTGCATTCGTTTCCCAAAATAGTCTCAGCGAATATCAAGGGTAATCATGGGTAATAAAGTCCATTTTTTTTCTTCAAATTATTGAAAATTTTAAATAAGTAAATTTTAAATAATAAATTTTAAATTCTAATATATACGAAACGATACTCAAAAGAGCAGCATTAAAAAATGTTTGTAAAAACGAAATCTTTCGAGTAACTTGCAGTGAAAAATTTTCACAATTTACGGGAAGTTATGTGATACGAATTTTGGTGAGCACATATAGCAGAACAACGTCAATCATTTTCATAACCTATAACTGCATTACGTCGAATGAATTCCCTTGCAAAAATATTCGCAAACGCTAAGCAAATTGACATGTACGTATATACGAACCTTATACTATAGCCTGTCCACATGTTCTTGCAATTCAAGGCAATGCAATTCTTGGCAAATCGCACATGCGACTCCGCAAACAATTTTTGTTAAAAAGTAATGCACGTGCATCGTTTTGCAATGAAATAAATTTATTTTTTCTACTGTACATTACCTAATGAAATGTCCCAGGTAATAGAATATGTAATCGCTACGTGGCACAAAATACCGACATTGTCCTCGGATAACAGTTTTTACATGAATATTATCTGCACCTACTTTTCATATCTAGCCGTAACAGTTAAAACAAGTGAAATAAATACAATCCGGGAAACGAAATATAACGAAACCCGTGACTCACGCCCTTTAATATCACATCCTGTATGACGTCACACCACAGTGCCGAAAACATTAATAAGCACGCACGAGCATATACCAATCATAAAGCGTGTTTTCAAAAAGAAAATTATGAGCAATGAAATATTTTCCAAGAAAAAAAAATCACGTTAAACAGCAACAACGAGAGAAGGGTTAAAAGCGAGAAGCAGAAATAAAAAATGTTATAATCAATAATGCTAATTGAAAATTGGCCAGTCGAGTCGACGACGGCTCGTTACGCACTCAACACGGACCTCCCGTATACCAATTCGCCCTTTAATTGCCTCTTCGCCACTTGTCCGGAATCTACGGAATTTCAATTAAAATTATCATCGATCCGAGCCTCGTATCCTGGCCTGTCCATCGGATATTGAAATTTCCAATGGACGCTCAATTTTCATGGAATAATGGCCGCAGGGAGCCAGTGCGCAAGGGACACGCGGTACAGTTCACAGTGGACGAGGGAGTAGACTAGAAGAGAGAGAGAGAGAGAGAGAGAGAGTAAGAGAAACTGCATAGAGAAGCAGAGACACAGAGAATGTGTATGTATGTAGGAAGTATATATATATATATATATATAAAGAGAGAGAGAGAGAGAAAGAAGACCAAGCGATACCAGTTTCGCATCCACCGAGTGTTTTCCATCGTTCCACAAAAGGGTAACGTGATACTGCTGGCATAGAAAAAAAAAAGAGTCATACATATTGAAATATATATACTTTATGTATATTTCACGTAAAAAAGTGCATGCGCCACCGAGTTCGCGTGTAACTCTAAATTTACACAGCTGACACGTGAAAAAAATAGGAGGGCAAAAAATGTGGGGAACCCGAAAAAAATGCAGATTTTACTATAACGACAGAGACGAGAGAAAATATTTTCGTTATCGTGTAATCTGGTCACCCTCTATATATTTATCGCTTTCATCTTGGATCGAGAATAATTGCGTGATGTTTTTAAAAATAAGAAACCAAGAGAAATTCATGGAAAACCCGTATATTCGCGATAACTTAATGTTGTGCGAATTTTGAGTCACGTAATTGGATATTGTCTTGTTTTCACACTTCTGATTACGATAACTGGATGACTTTCTTATAGGCATTACGATGCGATAAAATTATTAACACATCATATATGCAAGTATGTACGTGCCGTATGCTGCATATTATTATCCGCGCTGCCGTAACAAGAGTTACATTTGTTTAGACCATGGGTTTGACGTTCCTATTAAACACCGACGCTCATTCAAATAAAACGATCGCATTTCATGTCGTTAACAGGAACATCGAGTGACGTGACTTTGTGCTTGGTAATTAACGGGTAGAATAAATAAAACGGGAGAAAGAAAAAGAGATAGGTATAGTCAATGCTTTGAAGTAATGGCGTTTTTTAAGCAAAAGTTCTATCTCGTATTCGCATGGGATTTACATATATCGGAAAAGAACGTTTCTGCTTCAAAAAAATATTTTTCAAAGAACTTAAGGCCGCAGCTTCGAAGCTGAAAGCGAATTGCTTTTGAATAACCCGAAAGTTTAATTTATATATAACAACACGTGTGTATGTTGTGCATGACTATTAACCTTATGCAAAACCTGTATACGGATTATAACTTAGTTTGCATCGTAGAGTTTGTTGTATAGCCAATACTTTTTGCTTTTCTAGCTTGACCATTGGGAATGCAGAAATTCGAATGGGGGAAAAAGATTTTTTTTTTATTCTTAAAAGTTATTAAATTTATATTTGGTTATCGTATTACGAAGACAGAAGACGTGCTATTATTTTCTTTTTCACGTAATTGATTGATGTGCGGTATTTTCGTGATGTTTCGAGGAAATGGAATTGGAAGTGTTTCCTAGGGTGAGGTCTGTGAATAGTAGCAACTACGAAGAAAGTATTGAATATCAGTAAGATTTATAGGGTTAATAGGCTTTTTCGAAAATTGATCAAAACTCGAGTACTCTGCCTACGAAACATTGTTTTCTTGCGTCAAAAACCCTAAAGACTTGTTAATAAGTGGATAGAAGAAAAATTTGTACATATCGGAGAATTCAAGCATAGGTTTTTTTTAAACTGTCGTTTGCATCTTCAGAAGCATGATGGGAAAGAATTTATACATCGATTATGCCAGTATAAACAAATTATACAGTCTCGATAAGGTTATCATTTATCGTGAAGTTAAAATTTAAGGAAAAAATGTTATCAAAGTGCCAAAACGAATTTCTATGTAATTGTTGAAACGCTTCGTAAAATCCCACGTGCAGCTGGTTAATCTTAATTGATTCTTCACCTCGTATAAGTGGAAATTATTTGCACTGGAATTATATCTGGATTATTATGTATATATTTAACTTGCGATATATTTAAGCGCAATTATTTTTTACGTTCTCTGATCGACCGTCATATGTTCTAACTCTGCTGAACTCTTTTGTCACGAAATGCTAGAGACACAACATGGCCTAAATACGAAACGAAGATTTTCAGCGAACAACCATTGTAAATTGGTCAAGAAATTTTCTTTATCCAAGTTCCCACTACGTAAATTTCCAATTGAGTATTTTACGATAAACCATAATTCATGGCGTTGCCTGTGCGTGCGTAACTGTACTTATCGCGAGGTCCTTAAAATAAATTTAATTCCCAAAGCTGAACGAGCGTTAGATTCATCATGGTCATTAAGCAAAACGCCAGATCGAATTCCCACGGGCACGTTCGGTTTCTAGAGATACTTATACCCTTAGGTTATGGTCTTTCTTTCTTTTTGTATTTTACCGACTTTAAATCCAAGTTCAATGAGAAGCTTGAGACGAGTGAAGCGGCATGCTACTCTCACATGCGTGGTCATTGACGCATCAGGTGTCAGTCACCTCGAGGTACGCGTGTAGGGAATGGTTTTTATGATTTTTAGACAAATACATCAGACTTCATTCGGAATATGAGTTGACAGGACGAATTGTGTAAGCTTGTTGTGATTAGGCTTTCTTAATTGCCAAAAACGTTAAGACGACAGGAAAGTTCAATGTCTTTTAACCTAGAACTTACTTATGGGTTATTAACGTTCCACGGAATTCCTTTCTCTTTCACTGCGTATAACTTGTGGTGTCTCCGTTTCTGATGATTTGGTAGTCACGAATACGAAATCACGGCCAGGTGATGCACGACACTGCGGCTTTATGAATTAAGCACGCCTCTACGCGTTCACCGTTCCAGC
>JARPRH010000138.1:940458-953481 GCA_031763665.1 Calameuta haemorrhoidalis | reverse complement strand
GTTCATGACGAGAATGTCGTCAGGCATGAGTATTGTCGTCGGCAGACTCGTCACAGGACCTTTTATCGATCCCATTTGAATGTTAGAGAACTTCTCTCGGTCCATCGTATGTTCCACGTCCTCAATATTGATTATCGACGAAGATTCCGTGAACGAGGAAGCGTTAGAAACTGGAATTGTACTTTGTGATAAATTATCCATCATCTTGGTCTCGTCATCCTGTTGTCCGGTAACGGCTCGTTCACGAGGAGTCGACGTAGTAGATTCTACAGTGTCCGAGAACAATGTCGACATATCTTCCGTTAGTCCTACCGTCGAGAGTATCTCATCTATCGTGGTAGACTCTGTGACGGGAGTCTGCGAATTTAGAAGCGACGCACTCGTAGTATGATGGTCCGATATCGTGGAGATGGTAGTATCGGAAAATGTACATTCCTGATTCACCGTCATCTGAAACCGACTCAATGTCAACTTCCGCCTATCGGAATGCTCTACTAAAGATTTTGCGAACCTCAGTTGACATCTGGGTAGACGTCGATTCAAGAGTGGTACTATATCTCTCGCTATCAGTTGTCTCCGATAAGATCTCGTTGTCCATAGTTTCTGTCTCGAAAATCAACGTCATCGAAGAAGCCGTATCCACGGTCGACGATTCCTCGAGACTGATGGTCATGTCCGTTGAGTTTAATGTCAAACTGTCGTTGGATATATTTAAATTCCTATCCACAATCCGGTGACCCCTTCCTTCAGGAATAGCGTTCGAGAGACTGTTATCAATGGGCTGGACAAAAAAAGATAAATAGTAAAGCATAGTTATAAAAAATGTATCAAGCAATAAAAAACTTTTCGAAAGTACAAGACTCGAATAATAACGTACAAAGAAATTGGTTTCCTTTCGAAACTTTGCGTAGTCCTTGCTGATGAATGCGTAGGACGCATAATTCTGGGTAGCCTTCACCTCGATGCTTCCACCTCGAATAAAATAACAGTGAGCACCAGGATAATCAAGCGGAAACGGAAACGTGAAACTCACTGCAATTATAGGTAGACGGACAGCACTGTCCTTCGCGAACAATCGGACTGCAACCCTGAAGCGGCGGAGCGCAAGAGAGGGGAACGCAGCGAACCGCCCCCATCGCACAAAAGCAATTGTCGCAGGGTGCCTTCCAGGCAATTTCTCGTACCATTTCGCCTTCCTCGTAGATTCTTTCGCCGACACGACATCCTGCGACAACCAACGGACAACAATAAACTCGCAGTTGTTACGGAGCCATAAAGGGAATCGTACGATGCACTTACCGTTTCCCGCGAGCGAAGCGATGGTCGTGGACGCATGTGGATCTAACAAATTAAATGGTTAACCGCAGAACGATAATCCTCCCTTGCCAGCCTCCTCGACCGCATAGATATACTTACGTGTGCAATTGTAGGCAACGGGACAGCAGGAATGAGGCGCGTAAAGCGGAGTGCATCCAGGTAGAGGAAGAAGACACTTGGGCCTGACGCATCTTTTGCTGCCTGATATGCAATAGCAATACTCGCATCTTCTAGCTCCCATCATGGCGGATCCAGGACCGTACTTGACGCCCTCGTAGAGGCAACCTGATACACAAGTATCGATTAGGTTTAATTCGTTGATATTTATTAGAGTTATTAAAACGCTTACCGTCGGTCTCCGATTTCTCCCCAGTTCCAGTGCTGATCCTCCTCAGATCGTTATCGGCCTCATCTACAAGTAAATTCCAGCCTCGAAGAATATTCCGTCCTCGTGGAATTTTTATATCGTGTATAAATACAGGTAAGGACTATAGCATTGTGTACTAACTCGACCTCCCGCAGATTATTTCAGCGCAGCAAACATTATCCCCAGGCGGTCTGACGTGACAACCTGGAGGTGGCGGATTTGGAAGTCGTGGACAGACCCGCAATCTGCAACGAGGAGAACCCTCGACGCATCTGCACTGCAAACACGGTTCGGATGTATTCACCACGTCCCCTTCGCGATAACGACGGCCCTCGAATCTGCATCCTGAGACAAGCCAATCAAGTGAGATCTATAGTTAGCCTCAAAGCTACAGTCGGAATACATTTTCCATAAGGTGTGCATATTACGGGTGTGCACAGGTGCTACATACACGTAATCAACGAGTTGTAGAGTACTATAGGGGCATTAAAAAAACATATAACGACTTAGAAAAAAGTAACTGTGAATATAATATACTTTCCCATGTCCCGCATCTGCTTCCCACATTTTCCCGCGTAGAAACCAAATTAATCGTATCCGCTTAGAAAGCCCGATGCGCGCGCAGCTACGTTGCACTTTCATCGAGTAATTAATTGCGCGGGTAAAACGATTTCGTACAAAGTGCTCAACGGAATAAGTATTAGCGGAGCAAAATTATTAAGCGAAAGCAGAAAGAGAACACTGTTTTAATAGCTGGTAAAAATATGCAAAAAAATTCTCATTCAAAGATATAATTAACTTAGCAGGCTTTATCTACGATAGTTCATCATTTCGTCTGTGGTATTAAAAGTGCACAGTCATGAATTTCGACTCTGTACTCTATCGCCTATTCCGCGTGTACGTATACTATAGTATATTATGCATATATCCTTTACGCTCGTGGCTCATTCAATTCGTTGGACATAACCTAACACAGCAGAGATGCACTTTATGCGCAAGTATAAAGTAAGTACGCGTGGGCGAAGCAGCATTTACTACGGTGCTTGGTGCGTGCTTTGTTCTCCGACAGTACAAGTACTTACCAAACAGTGAATAGATATTGAATAACACCCTGTAAAAATATGAGCAAACTTCAGGACAAATAATCTAACAGACAAAAAAGTGCCATAAATTGGACAATCGAAAAAAGTCAAAGTCTTTACTTCTTCTTCTTGCTCCTTTGTGGCTTTAAGCCCTCGCGAAGTGCCAAGACTCTTTACGAAGGAAATCAGAAAGACGTTTCAAAGTCTATTGACATATGATATACGAGACGGGTTGTCAAACGATCCACCTATGTTACAAAACTTCTCCAAAGGGAGTCGATTTGATACCTTCTGAGAATCGGAGCCTGAGATATGTTTAATTTTATGGCTCATCTAACCAAGTCTCGCGAAGAAGTCAGAGAGACAAGGACTAGGGATCACTCCCAGTACACATAACCTAAACAGAACGAACCACATGCCTTTTACCTTTATTCTCTAACACCCAGGTCAAGACAACATTGTACGCATAACCCAGACCCGACATCTTCGTCGGAACACGTGCACATAAATACACGAGGATAAATCGTATTTGACGACTCCCGAGTATTAAATATCGCGTGATCGGAGCCGATTAATAACCGGCCAAGTATGCCCTGAAGTTTCTCTGAAACCGTGCCATGTTTTAATTACCACGAAGTGACTCGAAGAGGGCACGAGGATTACCTCGAATTCGATGGTCGTTCGGACAAGCTAATGGGAGGGGGGTGCACATATGATAAAAGTATGGATAATAATAATACATGGGTTTTACACTCTGCATAATATAGAGAGTGTAACAGTAAGAGTGGCAAAGGTACGAGAATGAAGTAGGCAGAGAAGGATAGAGAGGACGAAGTAAGAAGCGTATATGATACGAAGGATTCGATACGCAGAAGGAAGAAGAGGGGTCCTGACAGGACACGAAACTCGTACGGAGAAAAGTATCGTGTCGACTTTTAACGCTAACATCCTCCATCTGGCAACCAGGATCCCGCGCGCAGCATCCGTCATCGAAAACCCAGGGCTTGTTCAAATAAGAGGACGGAGTGCCTTGTAATTAATGAATTGCGACTCGTGGAGCAATGCCGCGTGTGTGCTCAAGTTCTGTCCAGTTCCATCGGTTCGTTTAATTACTCCCGATTAATTTATCCCCTTCTACTTTAGATCAAACCGCGAGCTCTTGTTTGACTTATTTTTTCCGTGCTAATTTCCTGGGGATTTACGTAGTTCTTTTGCGTTGAGTTCTACAATAACTCCTCTAGGGATTTTTCTGGTTTGGGTCGTATTTTCAGTTAATGGACAGTGAACTTATATGGTTGATCGGTGAGATATTTTCTTATTAATCTCATATGCTGTAGTGGGGTTGGAATTATTGTATGATTTTAGGGTGGCTTTCGAAGGAACGATTGAAAAAGACGTAGAACCAATGAAACGAATGAGAGTGAGAAAGGAGGATCGAAAATTCAAACTTCCACGACTTGTTGATGTACGGCCACGGACACTCAATGGGAGGTTCGTTAACCGTGCGATTATCAGGGAGAAGGATCGATGCCTCGCGCACGCCCACCGCACGCATATGTATATATTATTTGTTTGCTAAACCGGACTGCCAAATAATCCGAGTGATGTATTGCCATTGAGTAGCCGAATTGGCGAATGTTGGTTCAGCGAATTGAGATTAGAGATCGTATAGCCGGAATAATTTCTCATATGGGATATTTGAAAATGATATGGATAGACCGACCGAGCCATCGACGAAAATAGCTACTGGCTATTTTGTATATAAGGGATGAATATTGCGTTAAGTTTTTTTTTTACGGTACGGCGATAGGAAGAAAAGTTAAAAAAAGAAGATACCGAGAGAGATACAAGATCCTATGAATATTCTATCGCCGATAGGAATTGCCCGTTAGAAGTGTCCATGTGGATCGATCGGCTCCATTGGTGATGTCCGGAATCATCGAACTCTATTGACGTTGATGCGAATGAGAGAGAGAGAGAGGGGGGACGAAGATAGAGGAGAGATAGAAGAGAATCAAAATAAAAGAACAAAAAAAAGACAAAGAAAAAGCGAGAAGAAGACGTAGAAAAAAGTTGGGGCAAGAGAGAAAAAAAATAAGAGAACGTCGTAAAGAGAGAAGAGAAAGAAGAAGAGCATGGGAAAAGAATTGACGATCGACGCTAGAAATTTATTAGAGGCCAAAGAGCACCGCGTCCGCCGCTTAAGCCCGTTTCACACCGCTACGAGATACCCAAGCCGATAGTAAAGTACAGTCATTTATCTCGACAACGACCTCGTCTCCATAGACGAACTTCGCCTCCCTTCACAAAGATAATACCGCGCTCGCTCCAGTCGGTTCGCCAGGGATGAGATTACGCAAGGGATGGAAGTAAAGAAAGAGAAGGCAAAAAAACGAGGGAAAAGAATGAAAAGCAAGAAATAGCTTTGAAAAAATGTACCACCTTCGTTCCGCGATATCGCCTAGTACAAAAGACATTACGCGTATACAATAAATCAATTTATTATACAATAAACACAATGGGGCAAAGTGTAAAATGTATTCGTTCGGTTTAAATAATATAACAATAAACATAACACCGTGTTACATTGTTACGCGCAGCTCGTTCATTGTGGGCCTGTCAAATTTTGTGAGTGTCAATAAAAAGATCGAAAACGAACAAAGAGTCTCGTTCGCTGAGTATCCCGATGGTAATGAAGGTCCAATACGTAACGGAATCCCGCTGCGGGTTATTCGAAAAGACTGTCGGGTGTCCAGTTATGGGATCGATCCTGAACACGAAGGATCGATGTACTTTCGAGAAGAGGAAGAATAAGTGATGGCGAAGATGGTGGGTGGTGAAGAGACGGAGGAGGTAGAGGTAAGAAAAAGATGAAGGAAGAGGATGCTGGAACGGGAGATTAAAACAGAGGGGGTTTTATATTCCGTCTTGGAACCACGGTTCGTGTGACCTCTGACCCCATGGGCAAAGCCCACATTGTGGATCCGTTCATGGGAGCCACCATGGTACCGCTATACGCGATCAGGAAGCAATCGCCTCGAGTGCGGATCATCACTGCCAAGATCATTGGTTCTTGTGATTTTATGATCCCTGTGCAATGTATACGTCATACGTAGTGGGTGTTTATGGGTTCATGGTTATGACTCATGTAGTACGTAATATATCATGATTAAAGAAATTTTCACTTCACTTATTGACAATATCCAGAACGATATTTAGGACGGAAATCCCAACAAAATTTAAATCGTCCAAAGATGCGCGCGCACCTATAAAAACGCGACGAGTAACCATTAATTTCTCTAATACAGAAGTGTACTTGTTTCGACATAGAATAGTTAATGATACTGTTTCGTAAAAAACTGTACGACAAAAATGATGTTCTTTTTTTTTCCAATTAATCACAAAGTCTTTTTATCGGCTGGTACCATTTTTATGATGTTTGAACGAGTCTCAAAGGCGTCCGTTTAATTTCGCTTTAATAACGCGCCAGTTCAGCAGCATGCGATCCATCTTATCGCGGGCCGCAGTATCCTGTAGGTTTCGTGTAGCGAGCATTACGGAGGTACTTTTTGAAGGAACGACACGGCGATGAATGGACCGGAACAGGTTCTGAATCTTATGTAATAATAAATGAGTGACCCTCCGCTTGGGAGTTCGGCCTCACCTGTGGCGCACCTGGTCGCAACTGATGCCCATACGAATACTTATGTCTCAGTAACTTGACTGTGATACATATGCTTATATATACATATATATATATATATAATAACTAAAAATGTCTATAATACCGCATATGCATACAAATTATATATGCATTTACCAGCGTGTCTATACTATATATTATACGTACATGTGTGGTAAGTGAATATACATATTGGACCAATACGCGGAACGCCGAATGCATCACGAAGCAGCAAAATACACGTGGACGTCGCATTAATTATAATGCTAATTAATAATCGCTCCAGCAACGGGCGATGCCGGAATTTCATGACGTCCGATCATTTATATGCCCGCGTATCCACGAAATTATGGATGAGCCAACGAGAGATGGGAACGGTTTTCGTGCTCGACCTGTAATAAGTGAGGGTACGAAAATTTTAACGTTGAAAGTAGCATTTTGGGGTGGGCACTTCCTTAGGGGAGACGGTGGATACGATTTGAACCCAGAGAGAGAGAGAGAGAGAGAGAGAGAAATAAAGGAAGAGAGAGAAAGAGAGAGGTCCTTATTATTCTAATTAGCTCAGGTCGGTCTTCGGACTTACGTGCCTTCGTTATTACTTTAATTATTCATACAATGGTTAATTATACATTTTACCCTCGAGAAATCGAGATGCTCCAATAGGCATCACGCTCTTTCGTTAGTCAAAAAATTATGAACGAATTTGTCGAAGCAAAGCTTACGATTAACGAGATTAAAAAAAAATAGTTACTTTTTAAACTTATTGTTTGATTATCCTTTTTCCCCTTTTTTGCCCGAATCTTTGTAAAAATTTACCAATTCTTATTTATCTTTATACGTACGAGCTATCTGTGTTATTCTACCGTGTAAGGAAATTCCTTGTCGGTATACGTAGAGAATGTGCTTGGTTGAAATCCCTTCATTCCAGATTTATATACACACAAGCTATATACATCCTACAGTCGCTACTTACTCTTAACCAGGCAAGAGAAACAGACGGCAAAGCGTCAGACACGGGAGACATTAAAGAGATTTCCACGGCGGCGGGTTTCCCACGTTTGTGAGAACGCCCTTGCTGTTTACTCTGGCCGCTATTTGCCTCCTCAGTTAACAGCCTCGATGAGTATCCAGGAGCTGCTCTTCCAGGAAGATCAAGTATCATGAACAATTCCAATAATTCTGCCAAGAAGATGATGTACCCTGGTCCATCGTATAATAATTATTAACGAACCAGTAAGAATTATATGCAAGCAAATAAAGCCAGATACGCGTACAGATTGAAACAATTAAATTACTTGCAAGTAAAGTTTTCCACGTTAACGAGCACAGCTTTGGCTGTCTGATGGCATTGTCGAGAATAAACGGTGACCCAATGACGATGCCAGTCTCATACCTTTGCGTCTCTCGCGAACATCGCTAACGTAACGTGAATACGGAATTCACGTCTAGTTGTGCACTGAAAACGGCACCATTCACATGTGCACGCGCGTACGTACCAAGCCGATGTTCGCGATGCAGAGAATATCTATTCGTACAACCACGTGCCATTTTCCCGACGTTTCCCGGATTAGCTGGAAGGGAAATAACGAAATGCTACGAGAAATGCCAGACAGCCCGTTCGCTGGCTCGACGTTGGTTGTTTCGAATTTCGAACAGAGTAGACGCGTTCGCATTTTGAATAGAGTGGAGAGGCAGCGAAGTACCTATAGGTACTGTTGGTTATTGTCATTATTACTATTAATATTATTATTATTCAGAATACCATCGTTCATAACAACAGTCGTATCATTACGAAAAAAGGTACGAATAAATAGAAATGTAACAAAGACATATATAGATATATATAAAGAACGTAAAAGAGGGATGAAGTCTGTATTACACGAGGGAATTTTCCAGTACTGGATGTAAGATTACGCCAAACTACATGACAGTTTCCAATTGGCTACGTGGAAGAGGATTCCGAGGGACGTGGTGAACCAGTTCATTTGTGTACATTAGTAGGCCGAGCAGGAAGCCTGGTCGTACGTGTCGTACGCACTTGGCATTACGCACGTGACAAACAGAGTTCCGGCGCCTTCTACGTCCTTAGGCATTAGGAACCCTCTCGCATCATTCCCGTCTGGAGATTCGTCTAGAGCGAGAGAGAAAGATAGCAGGTGCGAGAGCGAGAATCCAGAACACAGTGTTACATCCATATATACACAGGTCTATTACGATAGGCACGTAAGACTGGTGGGAATAATAGAACGAAGGGGCGAAATAAATGAATAGAGAAAAGAAGGAACGAAACGAGGGTTCAGCAATTTCGCAAAATAGTGGTGCGTAGTTACGTGTGTTCCTAAATGTAAAAAGTGCAGGACGATTAGCCCCGAGTCGAGTATCGGAATCGTCTGGGAGTCTCGAGTCCCTCTCATCCTCGTTAAGAGGATCTAAGAGGCCTAAGTCACTCGCATTTTTCAGGAGTACCCCTCAGGCATGGCTTGCTGGCTGACTGGATGGCTGACTGCCTTCCTTCATTCGCGGAGTCACTCCCTAGAAACCTGGTGGTGGACTCGCATCATCCGCAGGGAAAAACGACGACATTAGTCAAGCTGGCATTTAGTTAGACGAGGGCGGTAAGAAACTCATTCACGACTACGGGGAGCGACTTCTGTCGTTGTGCCTGCCGGAGTGACTCTGCCGCGACTCTCGTGCAATGGAATCGTTTCTACTAGTTTTTCCCAATGGGGGAATTATTATATGTTCTCGGTACAAGTAATTAGGATGGACGGTGAGCACATACCAGGCTGATGCTGCGAGTCGTGACCAATAGAATCTTCATTTTGCTATTCTCTTCTCTGATAATATATGTTTAGCTGGTATATCGTCGTACGACACCTGCTTTACTTGTGTGTACAGTGTACGGGTGCTTTATATCTTCTATGAACAATTTGGATGCGTCGGGACGCGCCGCGGACCCTTGTTTGACTTTTGTTTAATTATACCTTGTGACGTGCCGATTATATTGACTCTGGTAACTGGAGGAAAAGTAATTTGCTTCCGAAAGGGTTGACCCGTTCGTTGCTTGAATAATGGGGCGTTTGTCTCTCGGATTCTGATCCTGGTGCTATCTTTCATTCTGAGAGGCGTCTAACTCGACTAATGGTTACTGTCGTTAAGAGACTTTAGAGATAATGGAATAAAGGGATAAGACGCGGAAAGATAAGGACAAAGAGTACTTTCGAGTATTGTGAAAAACTTTGAATTAAATTTATGCTTTTTTTTATGTGGCAAGGTACTCGTTAGATCTATAGCTATACGTTATTGGTAATTCGATTAAGTACATAAATTCAAATAGTATATAAATAAAAGGATTTTTCTACACAATTGGCCATTCGAATACGTTATTTATTAGGTGAAAGAGAGGGAAGGTTACTTGTTAAATTTAAAAAATGGAAGATCTTAGCACGAAATCTTTAACTGATGGGAATTTAACATTACCGTGGTGATCTTCAAATTTATTTTAATTAGACATCCTTCCTGCTGAGGAAATCGAAACGTAACGAACCGTGTCACCGAGGGAAGGCATTCGGATGCTTGTATACGTATAAGAATGACAAGGAGGAAGTATATTGTAGATGTAAACTTTATAATTGCGCCTTACAGCCTACGATTTTCCCACGATAAAACTGAACAACAATAGATGCCGCCCCCCCCTAACCCTGAATACCTCTTTCGCCTGACAGTATGAGCGAAAACGATGGCCAACGCGTTAACTTATTAGAATAGATTGGCAGGTGACTTTTCAGTTCTGAAGTAGGTAGACAGATGCCTACAAGATGCCTGGATGATCGATGAAGTCTCAGCTAATCGATCGATTATTTCAACGCGAAATTGTCGAACTTGTTATCAAGATCCGAACTTGCTAATAGCGATTCAACACAAATACCGTACCCCACTGACCGTACTGTGTTACCATATGATATACACTGTAGTATATACGTTATTGTACTTTTACATAATTAACGTACGATAAGTCAAAAAAGATCCAATAAATCCATTGGCGTGATACGATAAATAAAATAACCGATTATTATAAAAAAAAAAAAAAAAACGTGTAAAATCGCAACGGCAAAATGGTACCAAAGAATAAATTAAACTTGCCTGGTTTTATTTGCTGAGGTTTCCCCTGGACCTTGATGACGCCGGTGATGTCTACGACGAGGACCACGAGGATCCCGAAGACGTACAACATGTCCCCAGTGACCATTTCTAAAAGGGGCCGATGTTCTTCAAGTCGCGGAAGACACGGAACGGCCACGGTACCGTCTTCGGATGGTCGCGCGTACGTATGTACCTCGTTCGTTTGGTACCTACGTATGTAAGAAGTAAGGATGGACAGACAGTCGAACCGACCGACCGACGGACGGACGTGCGGGCGTACGCGAGTCAATGAGTGAGTGGTACTCACCCGGAGAAGCCCTCACCTCACCTAACCTAACCTACTCACTTCACCTCGCACACCATCCTTACCTTACTCCCTTCTTCTTCACGGGCGAACGTGCACGTGAGTACGCTGTCCCCCATGCATACGTGTACGGGTTTGAACGTTACAACTTTGATGAACGGAGCAGCAGAATTGTTCACGGTTAACCAGGGTGGACGAGCGTTGAGGTTGATTGACATTTTAACAAAATCTATCGTGCAATTCATTCTCATGGCTGCCCAATATGGCACGTGGAGGAAGCTGCTTCGAAGGATTTTAAATGTCAGGTTCAGATTGACGAGACGAAGAACCTGCTAAATTTCGTGAGGAACTTTATTAGATAGCTGGGGATTATCAGAACCGGTAGTCTTTATGTTTCTGTATACATATGTGAAACTTGAATGATACCTTGTGTGATATATGTAATATATATATATGTATGTGGTATGTTGAAGGTAATAACCTATGTTTGTATAAACGAGTGTAACGGAGCATCTGCAGGATCCGATACTATTTCTACACCTGGGTCCCAGCCGTGATCGTTGATCACGGGAACCTAACCTAACTTTCTGTATTCACGTTGATTTCTGGTGAGTTGGGGAACGATATTTTTAGGACTTTGTACGAGTAGATGGGGTATAGTATACTCAGGCTATCGTTACCTCCTGGGATGCTTGAGAAAATATGTCCCTTGTGATATTGGAAAATGATAGTGACGTCAGGTTTGCTAGAAGAAGAAAGAATATACATATATATACAGATGAAATCCTCCAATGGGAAAAGCGTGCCGCGGACGAGACTATCCATCTGAACAGCTGACAAACCTCAGGAAGTTACTGCACTGGAGTACGTACGTCCATAAGGACGTACCTACATTGATCCTCTCCTGGTTTACTCACCAGGTTAAAAAACTCGATGAATAGCAGTGAGACGAAGTGCGCAAGTACCACGCGGTCATAATTAAAAATATAAATGTATGATTTTTATTAAATTATAACCTACAATTTTAGGTAGTCTTGTGATGGACAGTTTTTTTTTAACCCTCGCAGATCTGCAGGTAAAATGGGTTCTATTTCTTTATTATCAACATCAGAGACACACTTATGTATACATGTTTACATAGGTTAATGTTTTATTTGGAGCTATGTACTGTATCGATATTGGCATTACGGTAGACCGTGATAATTACCTGGGCGCAGTCGAGGCTACCTACACGGCGACTTGGTAAAATAACAAAATTATAAAAGGCAATGTCGCCCGGTTTCAGGCTCAGTGTACAACTTTCGAATTTTACTGGTCGCTCGTTGAGGACGAACGTTTTCGTCGAGTACTTATCGCTTAGGCGTATCTTCGCGAGAAAAGGAAATCGCGGGAAGAGCTTGCGTGAGAGGTTTTTTAATCTCACTTTACTCTCGAGATCTCCCTGTCTTGCTCTCCATTACTTTCTTTTGCTCTCGTTTATTCTCTCGACATATCACTCTCTCCTTCTCACTCTCCGCGTAATCTACGTCTACACGTGTAACGTGATAAGTTGTGCAAATCAATTAGGGCGATTGCTACCGTTCCTAGACTTCATGAAGGTAAGATATTTAAAAAAAAGTTTACTCGGTGCTCCTCTAGGTTCGATGAGACCAGGAATATGTTTAATTTCTACAGGGATATCTCCGATGTATCAACACGCATTTACATTACATCACTCGACTGATCTTTTCATTCATTTTTCATTTTCCTTTCGGGATCCTACCTACATCATTTTTTATCTTGTTAAAAATCAACCAGTACCACTGGAAATCAGTGTCTACCCTCTTCAATGGATGTACCTAATTATAATTTCGTTACAAGAGCGAAGAGCTCGTTACGTCATTCAGGCAGCACTCATTAATGGCTGCCAACTGCTTTTGAAATGCAAAAAAATGTTTCGAAAGTTTTTAAAAGTTTTGATAAATTTTCAAATAAAGTGGAGCCAGCAGAGTTGAAACAAAAATTTGGATACTAGTAATTAAAAATTGTTACACGGTAATGAAGAAGGATTCTCAATCATATAGAATCTCGTGCCTGAGAAAGTTACTATGTAACTGAAGCTAGATAAAAAGAAAATACTCTCATATCT
>JARPRH010000138.1:839718-857909 GCA_031763665.1 Calameuta haemorrhoidalis | reverse complement strand
CCCGTAGATACATACCAAGAACGTAGGAAGCTCCTTCGTCAATTTTTATTCTCAACGCCTTTGCGGTCGCAAGGTCGGCCGTCGTGTATTGCTCATTAAATCTCTCTCTCTCTCTCTCTCTCTTCGACTGGATAACGAAGATAACCGGATTATACGCGCTAAACGTTCGCGATGAATCTGGAGCAAGGCTTCTGGGTAGGGTACGCGTTATGTATACCTGACCTTCGTGAAAGGAACAAGCCACTTTGCGTACGCGCAATATAAGGTACTGGACGGTTAGACCCTGATGTTCTTTATAGGTTTGATAAATGATACCAACTTAACGGTCTCTGTACGGTTTGTTATCGCGAACATTAAAAAGTGAGGTTAGCTTCATCAAAGTGCGACCATAAGGTATAAAGCTTCAAGATTTCTACAGCGTGTAAGAATCGGAGTCAGCATCCAAAAAGGACCCAGCTCACAAGGATAAGAGGCATGGCACGACCTTGAACTCCCTTACTCGTTTGAGCTACTTGGCTCCGTTGGCTTCGTCCCCTTGTTGGCTCCGGCGTCTTTATCACGGGTACCGTAACACGCACCAGGTTACATTATATTGTTGCCTTAGTGGCTTGTACAACATTTACTTACATACCCGTGCGGCTCCCTATATCTTGCTTGACCTCCATGTCGTCCTCTTGGTCGTCGATGCTGCCCTTCTTGGTTAGACCTCGCCGGTGGCTGCTCCCCGCTATTGGTAACTCATAGTGCTGCTGCTGCTGGGCTGCCTTGCTATTTGCTGCCGTTGCTCGCTGCTATGTTGCCGATAGTGCCGAGGATGCCGAACGATAGTCGATCGCGTCCTACACAATTTCCTACTTACCCGGGACATCCTTGGTTCTTGATAAAGGACCTCTTTTATAACCTCAAACAAATAAATCCACCTTGGACTTTAGTTACGGATTTCGTAGAGTGGAAGCTCGAGGTACAGGCCGACTGCAGCGCCTCTATGATTTGCCGGGATAATTATTATTGTACTCCTGTCAATGGCACTGGGATCGCTCTCTGTCTCTCTCTCTCTCTGTCTTCTCTAGATCCCGTTTGAACTTCTTTGAACTCACGATAGCGATAATGGACGACTCAATAATGTATTCTACCTAATCGACTCGCGTCATCCGAGTATACCATTAGTCCATTTGACTTCTCTGTCTTTATGTATTTACTGTCTATGGTGTGGATCTGACCGATGCCGTGAAACGTTCGAGCACAATTACGTCTTTTATGTATATATATATATACGCAGTCCAGACACGTGGGGATTCTCCCATATATAACATATGTGCTATGGGACCTGTTCACGTGGTACCATATAGCCTCTTGTCTAACATATCTATTCCGTTTACGTGAGCAATTGCGTCACTCACGTCCAACAAGTTCTTAAATGTGACCAAGTTTCTGCGCGTCTCAATTGGGGTCTCTGTTTAACAGTGACTCGAGTGTAACTGATATTTTCACGATACGAAAAATTTTAACTATCAGTCATTATTATCAGTCATTACTTTATCGTACGGTTCCTGCACTTAAGACTGTTTCCTGTGTCTTTCTACTCGTTTTCGCGAATCTCCTCGCTGACCAACGGTATTCCTACTCCGATACGTGTATACATATATATATATACACACAGCTATCGGCGATACGTAAAGCCGCTATCGCAACGGCGATAACCAAGCAGCACACCAACACCTGAATATCTGGATGTCCGAGCGGTACTCCAAGTGCCGGATTACTTTTCCGTTCCCGTTATCGGCCGATAATATTATTTGAGCTGCGCCCCATTCACGTACAAACACGCGATATCGAGCACGCATCGGCCGCGTAAAGGCGGCCACGCACGGGCACGACATTATCGGCGGTCGCCATCGATTTATCCGACGTACGTAACCTAACCTATACGTTCTTATTAATCGCGTATAATCCCGGAATGACTGGGAAATATAATTGGTACCAGGGATGCATTATTTTGCTGGTATATCCGTCCCTGAAGTTACCACTAAATTGCAGTAGGTGGAGACAGGGACGCACTCTGTATAACAATGGCTGACTATGCCTACAGTACACTCCACCTCCGTTCCGATACGCGTCCATATATCTTAGATGCGAATAATCCAGCTGCATCTCTTCGGCAGAAACCAACAGGATGCATAACCCGTGCGATCTGCATAGATGGTTATAAGTTAGCACCAGGAAGCCGTCGACACCGTCCAGGACGGTATTAGAGCCACACGCAATGCCGGCGTCTAAGGAGCGCCTTGTCACAAGTTTCCCCCCAGGTTTATACCGCCTTGATATTCTCTCCACCTCCGTTTGGTACTCGACTCGCGACCTCCCTTCTATTTCCATTCTATTCGACGCCGCGTGGCATTGTCTCTATGGCGCGAGGAGTAATGTAATGGGGACTCTCCGTACGAAGGAGGAGGGTTGCATTGTGTTAGGATTTATTAGGCAGAGGCGGACAAAGGTTTTGTCAGTGCAAATTATGATTCGCCTTCTATCGGAACGTATCCTAATGTCACATTGGTTGTAGCGATACTTGATTTTTTTTCTTTCTTTCTCTGTTTGTCTCCCTCTCTTTCTCTAGCTTCAGTTTACCTACTACGGGTTTGTTCTTTCTTTTTTTTTTACTTATTCACTTTTCCTACGTAACACCCGGAACTAGCGTGGATTCCATTGAATTTCTTACGCGCTGTGTAACGTTTCGCTGCCTCTTTCTTTCGCCGCTGCTCCACTCCATATAAGATTAATAGTCACTCGAAATGAATAATAAATATACAAATTACTCTGGGGGACAGGTTACAGACTATAGAGATAAGGATATCAGCCTCGGCGTAACCTGTTGACTTTAACGAGAAGCAGGAACTCCTCGCGCATCATTAATGAAATTGAGTTGCTAATATACTGAATAATAATCGGTATCGTTAAGTATATATGTTATTTATTTATTTCGAAATTATTCATTCCAATTATAAGAAATTCTGAATATATCATGCTTCGGGATGATGTAATTCGTTAGATGTTTTAAATTTAGAATTCTTTTTTTTTTTATTTCTAACTTAAAAAGTAAAGATCGTGATTACTGCTTGACAAGATCCAAAGGACCGCTGCGCCTTTATTAGCGTCCCGAAGGACTCGCTCCTCGCTTTCGTATTCCTAGTCAAAGTGTCGTTTACAGGATATACCAGTTCTCGACTCTGCCCCTTCGCTCCTCTTAGATACCAGTTTCAGTGTGCAGGCTACCCTGGAGGGGGAAGTATGTCACAAGGAAAAAATAACAAGGAAATCGCGCATCGTGACCAATAAAAATTCATTCGCTAATCAGCCGCAACGGCCGGCGTCGTCCTCGGGCGTCAGTTTCGCATGGAATTCCAGAGGAGGATCCGGGCGTAGCAAGGAAAAAAAAAATGATACGTCCATCTTCTTGTAGCAGCTAGACGCCCTCCCTGGTCGCTGCTAATCGGAACGACTGGAACTTACGCTCAAGCAAAACGGGGCCCCGCGTTGAGATCTTAACGATCGCAATTACCAACCTGGAAGCTGCGGTAGGTCAAGGATGCTGCAGAGTGATGTTACGGATATACATGATTTAGAGTGGGGGCGGAGGGCTGGAACCTCAGTGAAGATGCTACTCTCGCTGGGACGATTCCATCGTGCTGGGTCAAGAATCTCATCAGTGATGATGACGACGGTGCCTCAGGTGTTAAATTTATTGGCGATAGGATCCTTTGGCGTTTCGTTGATCCTTTCCGCTATTCTCAAGATCTTCCCACGCACGTGCCAGCACCAGTAGGTACTGGTACTTGAATCTACGGGCCCCGTGAATAATTACCAGATGAAGATACCGCCGCCTCGTGTAGGCCGCTCTCTCCTTGGCTGACTCCCTTTCCCGTTCTCTATATATTTCTACGGCCTTTCTTCCTTGCTCATTCCGCAACGGTACCCGTAGCTACACTCTGTGTTAGGTTGGATTAGGTTAGCCATTCGTCGACGTTTTCCATAGACCGTCCTCTTATCACCATAAGAACCATCAGAACTGTTATAAAGGCCCCGCACGGCAATGTAAACTACGGCGAAGGCCAAGCCCCATTAAAAGACTTTAAACTCAGCACGGCCTCCTTAATCGTTCGTGATAGGAAAATGGAAAAGGGGCAACGATAAATAGCTAGAAAATAAGGAAAATCCCATAACGAGTTGCGTGTCTCTCGGACCCGATTGGACCATTTATTCTGATAAGGGCATTGTGAATCCTATTTTAAAAAAATGTCTCTGCTTTAAATTCCTTCTGTTTCCTGACGTTAGGCGATAGTTCGCCGTGTTAGCACGGCGCTGCTGGTTCTCCCTCGAGGAACCCATGAACTTCTCGCCACATGTGAATTAGCATACAATGACGCGTAAACGCACTTCCATCGCGTGCGGTGTAAAGTGTCCTCGAGGAATACCGAAGAAAGTGCAGCAAGGGGACGCAGTAACTTTTCTTCGTATTGCTCGAATTATTTGTGCTTTACTTCTACAAATTTTATCCTTCTAGATCTCTGTATACTATTCGACTCTTATATTTCTTACTTTCCTTCTTCCTGCTATCCACGGTATCCCTCGGCGTTCCTCCCCTCTAATTCTGATATCCCCTCAGGATTGCCGTTTCGTTTGGTAAATTCCTACGTAGGTATTTACGAGCGGCCGAGTTACATCATCCAGGTGAATTCGATGTTTCACGGACTCGTTCTCGTGAGGCTCCCGACGGTAAATTACCCGGTCGCGGAGAGAATGCCCAGGCTCCGTATCCCTGTGGCAATAAATCCGACCTTTCCAGATTTCCATTTACGTAGATTATATCGAGCGCGGAGTGACTTCTTCTACCTTTTCTCCCCCTTATCACTGGGCTGACTTATCCCTTCAAAGTCCCCCCTCCTCATTTCCCAACACTACCATTATCACTGGTATCGCTATCGGTCAACAGTGTAAAACAAGCAAGTCTCTGATAAGACTAATCACTTCGTCGAATTCAAATAAAATGATCCAAAAAATTCTTTATATTTTTTCATTCCATCGCGCCCTTATCTGATCATCGAAACGAACGATTTTATCAACGTTCATAACCGCAAGGCTGTTACGCAAGCGTAACAATTCGTCATTGACTTATCTGTGGAATCCTATCGAATCGAATGATCGATGAGGCATTTATTAAATAGAGCTGTCGATGTTCCTCAACGTATAATATATTCGTGATTGCTTAAATTGTAGTTTGTCACTGAAGGATTTTTGCCTGAATACCTTCAGCACATGTGTATGCGGTACTTTCTGGTTTTCAATTTTACAAACCAGCTACCGGTTACCACTTTGTCTCTAATTAACATATGGCCCGTGCTAATTGTTCGGCCGTCCCATACGAATAAATTAGGCCCGCAGTTGCCACGGGGGAATATTGCGAGTCGTGAATGTCCTACAATAATTTCTTTTTTTTTTTCAAAAATTTCATTTCTTATCATTTCCCACGCATTCCATTCTCGTATGTACTGTAATCATTGACGACTCCGACTAATGGATTAATTATTTTTATTTTCAGAGATGGCAAAGAAGGTGGTTCGTCCTTTACGACGACGGCGAGTTAACGTACTCCGTAGACGAGCACGTAAGTATTATATCCCATTAAAGAATAATATGGCTGCATGCGTATAAGATCGTGCAAGAAGACAGTAATATGAAACCTGATCGAATCCATTCAAGAATATCCACATATAGATCCACTTTGTCAGATCCGTTTATCTCAAAACTTCTAAGACTTCGTTTATCCTGAATCGTAGGCTACTTTATTGGGCCTAATAAAAATGGAATTTGACTTTTAGATCCGTATACCTAACCTAACGTTCTCCAGAAAATTTAGCTACTCGTTTGTACATATACCTTATATATATATATACACATGTGTATCTACATACATATACATGCGTCTTCGACGTATGACAACTGTGAATGGGGCTTCCAGTCAGATCACGAAGTGTCGGACAGTTATGTTATAGCTAGTCATGAATCAAGAGCTGCCTCTTTCCGCGGCTTCCTCGGAGCCGCATCGTGTCAGAGGTCAGACTCAATTGTACTTGCTAGACAGCCGCGTTATATACGTCCGACACTATAGAAACGAACACCGACGCCGACGCCGTCACGACTTCTCCAGGCTCGCGTAAAATAGACACATCTACGAGGGCAAAGTGTCTCCGTAGTACCGCAGGGAATTATACTTAGGCCTGTTACGTCATACCGTCTCACAAACAGTCGAAAGAAATGGTCTGGCCCACACCACGAAGTATGTATACATATACGTATCGAACATACATACATATACCTTATGGTACCTAACCTTCCATTACAGCGTGGCCAAAAAATCTCCTTTTTTTTTTTATTATTCCTCTGCACCCATCCGACTAGCTCCAGGGTCCATAATTAGGCGCGGCGGTATCACGAAAGCAGCTCGAAGAAGTGGATTACAAAATTGGGCCGACAAATTGGATGATTTAATCGAGGGCCCTGGCCGAGTGCATATTACTATAAGATGGGCCCCACCTTACACTAGAGATTACTCTAATCCGTACGATTATTCTCGTCGCGAGACACGCTCTTCCCCTTTCTTTTGTACGATTTGCATAATTGGGTGTACCTATACCCTGGGTAATGCCCCTATGCGTGTGATAGTACGGCCGTGCATGTAAGGTACGTATCTACTTCCTTCGTTGTCTCTTATAGGTTAGGTTTATCTACTCTTCTATCCCGATCAGACCAGGTTAGACTCAATTCGCTTGGTGCATTCTCGTTGGCCTCTTGTGCGCTTCTCTTTTCACCCTTAAGAATAAGGTACTTGTCTTTTTCGCTCTCTCCTTCTGTTCAGCTCTCTATCTCTCTCTCTCTCTCTCTCTGACTCAACCAAGCCCCGTGAGAAATGACCGTTTCAATTAACTATTAATTATTTTAACTGGTTACGGCGCAAGGAAATAAGGCGAGCAAGGGATCCTGCATTCTTGAGGTTAACGCCAGGGCCAATAAGAGCTGCTGTTGCTCCTGCTTTCCTGTTCCGTCATTGAATGCGTATAATAATCGTTCGCAATTTAATCTTTCTAAATGGGACCTACGCTTAACCGGCATTCTAATTTGCACCTGCGAATCGGCGCCAGCGGCTCTAGCGGTGCCGTCGCGACGCTTGTAAATTCATACTTTTCAATTTTCGTTTGTATCGTCGTGCTTTATTATGGATATTATTATTATTATTATTTTATTACTCCTGTTTATATCTCATACTCAGACTTATTACGGACTTCCTCTGTTGCTTTGATTAATTAATTGTTAATTGACTGACAACTTAATCGAGTAAAAAGTTCATGGAGCCTAGTTAATTCGCATTAGAGATGCACTCTGGCGCGACGTCGGATGTGATAATTAATCGATTCGTAGGGTCTGTCTCCGCTTTACGAACGCACGCGAACGTTTTTGGCACTGACGAATTTTTCAAATAATTTTCAAATTTTTCAAATAAAATAAATTTTATTATCTTTAATCTCTTACTTGAATATTTCCAGCAATGCTTTGCAATGAGAAAATCTTAAAATTCATTTTTTTTTACACTATTTTATCTGATACATAGTATATCTATGGCACAGCACACTGTACCTATATCTCTTCTTAAATTACTTTTCTATCTTGAACTTCTTCCCGGTACAACTCCTACGCCTGATATTAATACGATACTCACTTACTGATACCAACTCCGTACAAAGAACGTAACATTACCATAGGTGCGTTAATCTTATGCACTTACATAACGCATATTATGCAGGTGCCCATATGCATATATACATACACCATATGTTATACAGATACGCAACGAGGAAGTGTGACGTAGCCATTTTACCAGGAACTCTCGAAGCCTCAAATACAAATACCTTAGACCCATAAAAATCGTCGGTCAATCCGTGAGTTGATTCTCGTTATGAAAATAATTACGTTTATTTAGCGTTAACCAATCTTATATAAATCGTAATTCAGCGATAAAATCTCGATTGGATTGCAGGTAATAATTCGTGTAATCGCAGTACCGCTACGCTGCAACTATTGCACTCTGTCCCTTCGTTCACTGTATTTCTCTACCTTTATCTCGATCTCGGTTCCTTTGTTGCACGAGGGCAAGGTCATCCAGAGGGATGGAGATACTCGTTTTTCCAGAAGAGAAGTCCAATCGGTATAACCACCATGTACAGTTAGCTCATCGGCGACCTTAAGGTCGTCCCTCTTACAGTTCCTCCTCCCAAGTGGACCTCTTTCAATCCTGCAATCGAATTCCTTCGAGTTACCCGTTACACCTACAGATATCTTAAAGCGACCTTCTGGGTAAGCGACCTTGAATCTTGGAATAGCTTCCTCGCATTATCTATAACTAAAGGGAGGGGGAGGCAGGGGGCATTGGAATTCCTGATATTTTCTTCAGGGCTTAGCTTCTAATCTCAATATATATAGTTATAGCACCGTTGAAGCACCCTGTATAATTTTCTATCTTTTTGTATCACTTTTTTTTCCTATTTTCGACTGTCTCACTCTCTGGACCACTGTAGGGACTCATTTTTAAATTTTATATTTTCATTGTTTTGCATGACTTTGACACTGTCACTCGTGTACAGCTGTTAGTTCAACAGTTGAGCAGTCGTCCATCTTGGTATTTCTATTTATAGACAGTGGTACCTATCTACAGGTACTTGACTAGTTCATGGTACATCACCTGAAAAGTTTGTATGATACGAAGTGTAAGCTAATATATGAAAATAGTAGCTAACGGACACGCGACTATTTCTCATTGTCTCTAAGGATGCTGAGGAAACGTATCTGTAGAATGTTTACAGTGCCGGTGGGCACTGCATGGCGCGTCTCTAGGAATCATCCTCCTTTGCTCAGGATGAAAATAATCGAAGGAAGCGTCGAGGACGGCAGCCCTCGGGGCGCACCGAAACTCATTTCGAAAATTCCTCAAGGAGAAATATGTAATTACCTGGGAATAATGGAGACCCTGGGCGGCCCGGGTATCTTTCGTCTGTCGGATTTATATTAGAGGAAGGAGGGTGACCCGCGGGAATTCTATTGTCCCGGGGTCCGTGGCTTGGCTACGTGTTAACTATTATTCCTCCAATCTAGTTCTTGCTGGAGTAAAATGAGGAGGGGTACCTCCTTGATGAGTACCGTTTCTGAATTTTGAATTGGCTTATGTGATCAGGATGACGTGATCTATCGGATAGGACGTAAGATGGATGTCATCATTCGATGATTTCAGTCCCAATAATTTACCGTTATTCGTTGGCGGATGTCACGTGCTCCTCTTGTTTTTTTTTCTTCTGTCAATAATTAACTTAAACTATTCCTAGGATGATGAATTCAACCGAGGATCCTTTTTATGAACTTTTTTTTTTATAATGCGTCAGGTTTTCAGTGTCACGTATCAGGAATCTGATGAAGCAGGTGGCAAAATTCTTTGGACCATTGTCGCAGCATCCATCTACGTGTCCGTGTTTATTCCTTGCTCATCGTTCGATGAACGCTGAACACTGTGGTCCAGTACCTATTCGATTCTTCATCGAACAGGATCGGGGAGGAGTAGCTCCACCCGGGGCACAAAAAATTCCTGATGCAGGTATCCTCCTTTTCTTGGCCTCCCAGGATTATATGGAGTAGGTAGGACACCCCCGGGTTATTCACTCTCAAAAAAATGATCCGTCGGTACAGTCGTCCATAAAAACTTTATTTCACCGGTCCGAAGTCCTCCTGTCGGTGGCTGTATCCTTTAACCCGGGTCCTTTGTCCCTGCCATGTGTATCCTGCGAGCAATTCAAGTCCCAAAATACATCTGCCGATGGTCTTCGCCATGGGCGCCTGGAGGTGAACTTGTTTGGTGGACGGGACAGTGGTAGAATCTCCTTGACCTTGACCTCGACTTCTAATCCATGAAGGTATCGTTCGCTACGTTGGCAGCGCCTGGATATCTCCGGCTCTTTCCACTAATTTCCTCTCGTTCCTTTTATCTCTACGGAGATGGGAGGACGCTGGCTCCTTCGCGTTTATTTTTGCCCGGGGCCTCACGGGGCCTCTTCTGTGGGCCAGATGCAGCACGAAATCGGCCGCTACCAAACGAGTTTTAAATTGCTCCCTACCCGGGATTTGAATGCGATAACACGCGAGGATGCAAAATGGACCCACTAAACGCACCTGAGCTATGTAGGATCCGCCATCTAGCCCCCATCCCTCATCCCTGATATGGATCCTTTTTTTTCCTCGTTATTCACTTCTCGGTGATCTATGAACTATCGTCCGACGAAAACGGTTGCCTTGTAAAAACTTCAATGTATTACGGGTGGCCGTGTGTACGAGAATGGTAAAGCGAACGTTGAAATGAGAAAATGAATACCAAGCACTGTGGTGGGGATTGACGAAGGTGGTGGGTGAGGGGGGTAGAGCTTGTAAAACGGCCAGGTAATTTTCCCAAGTTATATGGTAAATGCATGAAATGATTTTTGTTATTTCTTTCTCCTCTATTTCCAAGTACGAGAATGCGACGACGCTTAGTAGCCATTATGTTTTTGGAGTACCTTTTTAAGTTTACGGAAACGCGTATCTTCCTCGCGATTAAAACTATTCGCTTTCCGTCTACGTAAGTACAGTGCCGTATACTTTAAACGATGGAAATTATAAAAATTTTCAATTTCTTTCGTCCTCAAATTATTATTATTATACGGGCACTTCGAAACTCTCGTAACCGCCAAGTACCCTGTACCAGCCTGCTTCTATATTTACAGAAAATTTACCTTCTGCCTCGGTTCACTTTCCTTCGAGAAATTCATTAATTTTACATGAGGACGTCTTCTTCGTAACGAAGAAACCACGTATGTGTATTTACCTTTTAAACAGCCTCGACCGAGTTTCTTCGTTCCACGCCAGTGTACATACATACTACATGCAGTATATGCCCGTAGTACGTATACGTAGTTACGTACTGCTTTTGGTATATCTCGATGAGAAAAGTGAACCCAGTCAAAATTTCCATGCAACGCGTAAATAAGTGACAAGATCCTTAGCGGGATCCTCGCTGGTGGAAGTATTCCACGAAGAGGATTTCCAAGTACTTTGTATACAGAAAGGATAACCAGAGGAAGATGCCTGCCACAGTGCAGACTTAGCTAAGAAATTATGCGGCAGGTGGTCGAATGCAACTTGTGTTCAGCATGGGATAAACCGGCGCTTTAATCTGAATTATGATCTTACGTATGCATAAGCGAACACGTTGCACCGCGGCCAATGAGCGAATTTTATGAACTGTCGGGCATTCTTATTTTTTTTCTATTTTTTTTTTCCACGTGGCCCCCTACACATTAGTCACGCCCCTGAGTACTTGGTGAGCTATATGCCATTTCTCTTAAATTGTCTTTGTGGTCCTACAACGTGTATCCCTATAACGAATATCTATAACTTTTTCGATAACACCATCGCCCCGCTGCTACGTATACATACATACGTGTAACAACTTCTGAAAAAGCTTCCTACACTCAAGATCAAATTGCACTCTGCTGCAACGGCCATGATCGCTCGAGTCACTTCGTGCTCACCGATAACCAGTGGAACACGATCCAATACGAAGGACGCATCAACGCGCACGTTAAGACATCGCTAACCGATGAACGATATTAAAAGGATTCGATTTGCATACGTCACCGTACCAAAAGGGTATAAATCGAATATATTGCAGTTAATGCGTGCCGCCTGGAATTGACGCGTGTTAAGTGCTCGAACGTGTTGCCCTCGTGTCTCGGTTCCGGGTTTGGGGGCAATGTATTCTTCGCGACTTCATCGTTCCGTATCACCGTAATGTATATATGTGTATATATGTATATATATTTATTTGTACGCCGCAACGTTGTATACAGTGAAACTAGTAACGTCATTGATTATCCTGCAGGCGCTTTTCCTCGAGGATATAAATTCGTTAATCCACGTGGTTAAAAAGTCCACGGCACGAGTCGTCGCGACGCCTATCACACGATCCACTTAAAGCGGCTGCATTCGCCAGCCGAAGCCACTGACTCCTGGAGCGATCCTAGATAGCGCCAACGCGAAGACCTATCTGGCAGGAGAAAAGGGACTTCCCTTCTCTCTAACAGTGATAGGAATAAACGTGGACGTGCACGGGACGCTTCGTATATCAGATAGGCCAGCCCGTCAGTAGACGGCGTGATACCCAACACACACGTGGGAGCCTAACTGAGGAGGCAATTCGTGACGCGAGATGAGGGCATCGGCGCTCCTCATCTTGAGAATTTGACAACAAAGAATTGATAAGATAAAGGCTCTGTCCGGATTGGCGGAGAGGACTGAGAATAGGACAGTCCGAGGTCCCGTGGACGCGTATGGACTGGCTGCTTTCGTTGAAAATGGGCAATCGTGCGTTCTGATGGTTTTGACGTTCTTCGAGCATGAGTAGAGTTCGATGATCGCGAGATATGGTGGACGGATGGACCTCTTTCTTTTTTGGGGTCTTTTCACCGGTTTACAAAGCAGATATAATGATTCGCAGAAGCGACGACAGTAATGCACGGTGATCGTTCGTGAACTTTTTTTTTTTTATGTACCGTGGAATTCTTTTATTTTTTTGCCTCCATCAACCGCGACGTGAATGGATAGCCTATGACCCCTGGACTCCATACCGGGCTGTGTATTGCTACCAAAACTCTTAAAAGGATACGGGACGTACCGTTGCCGAACGGCCCACTAAATTAGCAGGGCCCTTTTGTGCCTCCATTCACGCTGTCTGTCAGGGAATTCAGTTTGGTCCTCGCGCACACAATTCGCTCTTGCTCTTTCAATTGATATTCACTGTGGGCGCCTTCGTGGAACGTCCGTACCGTGAAATACCACAGATACGAAACTAGTCCTGTATGTTTATCCAATACGAAATAGACAGTAAAGTGACAGTATTAAAAAAAAATACTCAACCTCGCAACATAACCTAACATAATATACAGCCTATACGCGCATGCGTGAATTCAGTTGAGAATCCCTGTTTAATATACCTAATGTCACGTGTCATACATTTAGCAGTATCTAGCACCGAGATCGGCGCGTTTGACAAACTCGGATGACAGTCGACAGTCAAATCCCGTTGACCGGCTGGTTTTCTACCGCTTCTACGGGTCTTGAGTGGCACCGTCTGCCGGATTGGGCCCCGAGCGACGTATACCTATTGGAATGGTCATTCTTACTTCTAACTGCACTTCCACCTTGGAAGACCTTACCACTTACCTCCTACGCGAATCCCAAACTTTGTTTTCTTATTTATCTTTGATTATCTCGCTATCGTAAGCCGTCGCGATAAACTCCTCCGACACCTGAGATTACTTGGAAACGTCGCTTTCGGAGGTTGACACTTCCCAGACACTCCCTGCTGGATTGTGCTGGTCAGGCAGGACGGGTATCGAATTGCGCTGGTTATCCCGATCGAGACGTCCATTCGAACTATACGCACAGTCCGGATGCGTCGAGATTTATCGAATGGTTTATATACATTGGAACCGTATCGATTTTCTACGCCTTGTTTTTACGTCCCTGAAACGTGTATCGATGGGATTTGAAAATGAGCGTGGAATGTTAATGACGCAAGTTCGGAAGTATAGTAATTCTTTTTTTTATCTTCTTCTTCTTATACAACGGCCCCGTTCAACTTGAGGATGATTTATGGTGTCGCGAACACCATGGGGCATTTCATTTCACTTGGCGCTGCCCGGTTCGCCTTCCTTCTCTGCTTTCGTTCTCATACTCACTCTCTCGTCCTCTCAAGGTTCTCCTCGCTTACTCTCCCATACCCATCGGCTATACTGCGTTCGTCGTATCTTCTCTTGGTCCTCAGTTGTATACCTGTATACAAGAGAGTCTCATAGACTCGAACCCAAGAGTGTACGTTACACGGTGTCCCTTACCATCAGGCAGCAAGCCTACTCTTTTGCACCATGCTCCGTCGGACTTCATACGTACGCCCAGCTTTATGTGTCACGCTTCATTACGGTCGCGCCACTTCAACTTATTCTCTACTTGCCTAGCCATACGAACGAGATCGTGATTTATATGAATCACGATATCGGATGCTCTCGGTACGAATTCGTGTCTCGCAAGGGGTAACCGTATAAGAATGTAAAACCCGCGTGTATATATGTATACATATATGTATATACATATAAGTTTCTTCCTCGTGGATAATTTTCTTTTTTCCACTTCACCCTCCGCTTCTCGTTCTTTCTCTTATCGACTGCATTCTCGGCTGGCTTCTTTTGACATCCCACTGTTGTACGTAACCGCCTACAGAGCCGCGACTCCTCTTCTTCGTTGAGGTTCCGGGATTCCTCAGCGGCGAAAGTATACCTCGGCTTCGACTTCGCAACGAAGTCGCAGAAGTATTTACGGTCGCCACGGGACAATGCTCACGCGTACACGCCGCCAATCCTACGCTTGGGGTATAAAGTGGCACCGCGTGCCTTCCGGCTACCTTCTACGGGAAATATCTCCCGTGGCCGGATTACAGATGGGGGGTGGGGGATTACTTTCACTGAATAGCGAGAACCCTCGAGTTATATAGATGCTGTCGCTACTGTCCTTCCTGTTGCTGTTTTACACTGAATAGGTACCGCATTTAGTTGCGGAAGTATTGGCACTCTACCGATTATGCATACTAGTAAGGCTGTGGGATATGATTTTAAAGGCATAAGAAAATGAGTGTCGGTCATAGGATCATTATCCATTTCTTCGAATCAATCTCATGCAGAAGTGACGAATTTGAATTTTGGCGCGCAAACTCCGTAGCCAATCAGCGGTTGGTTCGTTGCACTTCCCGTAACGATTTGCTGTTCCGTTGCATACTAGAAATCATAGTGTACGCACTGTAGCGGCATGTTTCTGTTAAATTCCAAGTTAACCTGTAACGTGAATATTTCAAGGTTGTGTTATGATCGCTGTTTTTCTCGAGGAAACGAGTCTTAACGTTATAATAAGTGTACGCGAAGGTGTACTGTATGCTGTAGTATTTTTTGTCATTGAAAAATAAAAATCGTGGTGCATCGAGTAAGCCACTAGGGTTCGTAAAATTCCTACGAGCATGGCAATCGTCCATTCTTATTATCCTATTCCTTTCGTTTCCACTGGCATTCGCGACGCTTTAATACACGACGCAAGGTATGCCGCGCCGCATCGCTGCCAAAGCACCTTAGACTCCAGTGTATGCAAGGGACGGACTTCGCAAAATTTACAGTGCTCATAATCGCGGTTAAGGAGCGTACACTGCTGCGGGTACTCTCGTATTTTCCCAATTTGGTTGTAGCGTACTTTTTTTTTGGGACGTATCCCCCGTACTTTTTTTTGTACTTAATATGCGCGGTCAGGCTTTCAGGAATTTCGTTACTGCGCGTGCGTCAATGTGACTCACCGCACTTAACAGCTTATTCGTAATCAGTATGCATCGGGTAGTAATTAAAATACTGCGAAATTACTTCTAAGCAGTAGAAGACGCGGTAAATGTTTATGGTTCGTCGTATTCCCTTTCTCCTTGGTTGAGAGTTTATTGTAAATTGTCTATAATGGAGTAATACTTGCCAGTCGATTAAAGCTTCCCAGTACTGGCAATTGGCTCTCTCACTGCATAAAACCAATAGGACCAAGAAGACGAAGAAAGCTTCCCAGTCAATTTCCTCGGACTCTCCCTCAACGTGGTGTAGCCAATTAAGTCGGCTTTATCAAGGACTTTGTAAAACCTGCCGGTGACAGTCTAGGGATCCCCGTTGCCTCGCGTTGCCACGGGAATAGACTCGCTTTTAGTGCCTGCGTAAATATACGTCTAGACGCTGGAGCGTCAGGTTAAAACCAACCGCGATGGCCCGAGGTAGCATAATTTATCAACTATTTTGCAGTGCCGATAACAAGGTTTCGCCGGGATGCTCTGTCTGAGAAAACTTCCATTCATCTGTATGACATTTATATATATGTGTATGTACACACACTCATACGTAAAGTCAAGAGAAAGAAAATGATATATATATTCAAGTATATACTTAAAAAAAAATGAAAGAAAAAAAAAACTTTACGACGAGGCTAACAAGAAAAAAAATGGCTACACTTTATCACGCGAATCGTATATTTGTCCTGGAAATGATACTTCAACCTGCTCGAGAGTTGCGTACGATAAATTATTACTTACGACGGTATTCGCGCCTTAACTACCCCG
The DNA here is from genome assembly GCA_031763665.1 of Calameuta haemorrhoidalis. Classification (NCBI taxonomy): domain Eukaryota; kingdom Metazoa; phylum Arthropoda; class Insecta; order Hymenoptera; family Cephidae; genus Calameuta; species Calameuta haemorrhoidalis. The sequence goes on along the minus strand of JARPRH010000138.1, from coordinate 841,597 downwards.
ATCCCCAAGCGGTAAATTGCAAACCAGCAAGTAGGTACGCGACCGAACCGTAAAAGGCTTTACCTACTTCCCATGCTGTCTTTTCATCGTGATAACAAAATTACCTCTTACCATATAGGATAGGGTATTACCTATGCCTGGTCCAATATTTGATATAGTCTAATGCCTGATTCACTTGCATAAAAATGCATATATAATATATATATATATATGTATTACATTCCCCAGGTAGTTTTTCAAAGGTTAGAAATCCCATTATGATTTCGGTACGAAAGCACGTATCTCTGCGGTCGCGTTAAGGTGTATCCCCACTAGCGTCATCGTCAGGACATTCATCGATCTTCTAGCGGATCTGTCTAACCCTTTTATTTTCGTAATTTGATCGGCGCAACCCGACTGCTCTACACGCTTCCTGCGAGCGCTCGCAGCAAAAAAGTCTTGATTCGCTCGATCCCTATCCGCGCGATGTTACCAATGGATACGAAGAGGGTCCAGTGTTCCCGTCGACGAGCTACGTGTATACCTGGATCGAAACTACGTAAGGAAAAGACAGAGAAAGAGCCGCTACTCTCATCATCGGGACGACGTGATAGGAGAATGGTAGTAGCTGGTAACGCGTTACGGCTCTTGCGGTGTACGTACGCGCAAGAAGAAGAGGCCGTCGTCGCCGCGATGTCTTCGAAGGAATCGGGCGCGGATCCGCGGAAATCGCGACAAGAAACTACCCGGGTACTACGGGCCGCTTCCAATGCGGCGACAGCTTCACGCTAGGCCTCGTTATACGATTAGATCCTGGGAGCGTTTCTATGCGCGCGAATTATACTCCTCTAACAACCGACCGATCTTTATTGCGCGTCAGACAGATTTTCGCTATCAGCCATTTTCGATTTTACGGCTTGGATAATTGTCCCGTTTTTTGCTCGAATATTTTGTCTCCGATCAGTCTAAATTTTAGTCACGCCTTAACCCGTACGAATCTTATACACCGAGTAGCCGCTGTTGTTTTGCACTTTGGACGCTATCTGATGGCTTTGTGAACGCTTTGCTAATTTTACATGCAAAATGTGTTAATCATTTGTCGTATGCATATAACCCGTGATGAATGTACCGGATCGAATTGGCTTTTCTCGTGTCCCGGAAGTCGTTCCTTTAAGTGGACATCAATGGCGACGAGTGTTGCGTCACTCTGCCGCACGTGGATGGTAGTTCGAGTGTCTCTGTTACGTCTTAATTGTCAGTCGAGGTGAATCCTAAGACGGCTGCTTTTAGACGCGTGTATAATGAATATGATAAATTCGATATTAGTCCTGACGTTTTCACACTGCAAGGAGATAATCATTAAGGCTTCCGTATGTAGGTTAGGGTTGGGTTAGGTTAGGTTACCTGTACATTTTTCTACACGACCCTTACATCGGAGCCTCTTCTCGACTCGCGTGCGGGCATTAATTGCAACAATATCTCAGTCGGTAGGTACGAGGATCTATTAAGGGATCAGGTAGGAGACTCTTTTGCGATAGGTAGCAAAGTATTTCAGCTCAATGTGCGCTAATTAGTCGGGATGCGTCGCAATATTTTACTGTCGGGACATTTAATATCTCGTTTGCTTGGCATTCAGTGTAAAAGCCAGGCTGCCCACTGGGAGAATCGTTTGCTCCCGGCGTTACTCTCAGCCTCGGTTTGTATCGTGACCCCTTAGCATATCAAGGTCGACGCGCAAGGCTCTCCTCGTTTTTTCGATGGGAATGAACGTTCACGGGGAGTACACCTACCTAACCTAACCTGCGAGAGAGGGGGGGGGGGGGCAGAGAGTCATCCAAGGGAGTAAAGGGGCGAATTCTCGATTGCCGTGTGTTTCGCAGAATTCCGCTTGCCGCGCGAA
>JARPRH010000138.1:770901-789552 GCA_031763665.1 Calameuta haemorrhoidalis | reverse complement strand
GGGAATTTTAAAGGGTCGGACCTTGGATTCTGTCGTAGCTCGACGGGTTCACGAGGAATTTCAATGAAAACACCCTGGACTCGTAGCGCCGCGAGAATTCACGAAACTCCTCGACGCGATCCGATATCATCCTGACTATGAAATTCCTTTGGCAAGGAATAAAATTATGTACTAACAGATATCCACTGAAATTATTGCGATGCGGGTTAACGTGCTATCAGTTAAATCTGCCATTAGTTAAATGTGCCAGTAGCTTAGTTAGACAACGCACTGTTAGTTAGATTGTAGATTTCTACTTTTTTTTATATTTTACATTTTTCTTCTTCGTCCTACTTTTTTATTTTCGTGTACGTGCGAAACTCGCAGAAATAGTCTGTAGAGTAGAAAACATAGCTCTTTCGCCGTACGACCGACGTGTAGGGTACCTGAACGCGGTATGTATTATTGGCTCGTATATCTATTTAGAGTAAAGGCAGACGGTTGAAAAGAGTCGAAGAAGAATAAGAAAAGTTCGAAAAGGAGAGTGAAAATTTGTGGGAAAAATACACGAGCCAACTGAACGCGACTGGGGATGCAGTCTCGCGATCGATCCGCGTCTATCGGCGCGTTTTTAGCGCGACCAACAAGTGCGGCGGGAGAGAGTATCATTGCCAAAGTGACGTCACTCTATGTTGGAGTTTCATGTTGCACTTTTTCGTCGAGAGAATAACCTTTGACATGCACTGAGAAACTCAGGTGATTCTGCTGTAGGTATTAATCCTTAACTGGTGGCGTGGGTCTCTGGGACCCATGTAAGATCGTGACTTTACGACCGTAAGTCTTTTTTTTTTCATTTTAACATTTGAGGGTTAAGGATTTATATTGACAAATAATTTACGTGTATAAAAAAATTACCAAGTGCATTTTCTTCCAACTCATCGGTGAATCCTTTGTTTAGAATTTCATTGCACTTTTCGCGCTTTGATCTCATTGCAATTTCAACAAACCAAAGATTTGTTCTTTAATGAAATTCACTCTATTGTTTTCTCGGAATTATATTATTTTTTTTTACTATTACTACTAGTATGTGTACACTATTAAGCCAATGCACTAGTAGCGGTGCATTTTTGCAAAAGGAAATAAGTATTCAATTTCATATTTTCTTTTTTCAAATTATTTTGAAAAAAATATGTATACGCTCGATGTACCCAGGGGATATCGAATAGGTCAAACTGACTTTTTCCACGTACAACCAGTCACACGAGAGCAGTGGACTGTCTGATGCCAATAGGCACAGTACAGCAATAGTACAGCTCTAGTAGGTATTGCATTTCTTTGTTTCTCCGTATTTTTCTTACAGTCTGTACGTACTACAATGATTGAGCTAAAGTTTTTACCGTGAAATCGGGTCGGTGGGTCTTTTCCGTTTTCTTTCGCAATAATTCCAAGACCCTGGCGAATCGTTAAAGACAAACGCGAGTGAAACTTGGCGAAAATGGCACAGGCCAACGAAGTAACGAAAGTTCGAAGCTTTACGGGCGTTGTTCTTCCTCCTTCGCGCGGCTTCTGTTCCCGCTTCTCGTAAACACTTTACATAATAATTCTACGCCGGTAAACGAGTGTACCTTGGATAGGTAGGACATACACTATAGATATACACTAACGTAGTTTACGTAAATCCAGATGGCGCTAGTAGCGGGACAAATTATAGGAACTGAATTTAAATTGTTTTTTTTCTCTTTCTTTCACATTTCATTACAGTTTTATCTCTATTTTTAAAAACGTTGGAAAAACTTTTTCCACGTTTCTGACTGTATAGATACATATATCGGTCCGTTGAATGCACGACGGAAATATTGCGGACTTCAAGCTAATTTTCCAAGTACCTTTCGGGCATCTCTGCTCTGCTACGACGGTTCCGCGCGAAGTACAGATCAAAGGCTGTCCAAGCTAATTAAGCAATTAGCTGTACGTTTCGACGATGCAAATGAAGCCATCGTCCATTAGCTGAGCCTTGGCAAATGGACGCGCTCTTTTGGAAATTTCCACGATCGATAGTGGCGTCCTTTATCAATTCGGCAAAATAATCTCACGGGTTTGCTTTGACGCGAATTCACGCACGAGTTATGCGATGTCGTTCCGTTAATGTACAACGGATTATGGGTTAGCTCGAAGTAGGATTATTCGGCGAGCCATGTCATATACTGTACATGTAGTAAAGTTCTTGATAGGCAGAAAGACAAATAATATGAAAGAAGGATTTGAAACAAAAAAATGAGACAGGAATTCAGAAAAACAGAAAAGATTTATATTTCCGTAAGCGATACAAAAAAATTTTTTTACGCAATAGGTAAAACCTCGTTATAAAATATTGTTTAGTCATATTTCTATTTTTAGGTGTTCGATAACTTTTTTTTTACTTCTGTACGAGCGACGTACGCAAAAATTGATTATTGCGCAACGAAACTCGAGTTCGTGAAATTGATTTGAAACTTTTATCTGTGAATTTAATTAATTTTTATTTACGTTCTGGTTTTTGTTTTCTTAATTACTGCATTCAGAGAAGTTGCTTTCTTTGAATGCCTACGGCTGTCTATTATGTTTCGTATTTTGTCAAATTTTGTGTTACTGTCAATTTACATGTTCCTAAATGCTTGCATGTGTCTCTATGGACTTAGCGAGCATACGCAGAATATGTATCAATATTCGTATATGAATGGTAAGATATAGATGGTGCCTGTGTCTCTCTGCTCAGAGAGTAGAGTACTGACTCAGTTACCTTTGGCCGCAGTTTCTCCTTTGATCTTCGCCATTATACCAGGACGCTGCAATTCCGTATAATACGTACTCCTCGATATGCCACGTACATACTGTAAACACGCGAAGGCAAATGGCAGAAAGCAATTTCAACCGGGTATTTCTTCGTTCGGGTAAACCAGACTTTGCGTGTACGGACCATCGGAATTTCATCCAACCTTTAATAACGTGAAATTGCGTTGACATCGATACAATTATCGAAATTTTCAACACGCATGTACCTTTAAACTGAGTTACAGAGCTTCATCGATTACATACGTTTTCGGTATTAATTTTTCACATGTATCTCGAAATGCAATTCCAAGATAATAGGGAATTTTTGTTTTTATGATAATTACGTGTATACATCTTCACGTTGAGTGTTCTCAAAGTCACTGAAAAAATGTCAACCTGTTACAAGGCTATTGTTCTGCTGTTTTCTTTTTTTTTCGTTTTCTTTTTTTCTCTTTCTTCTATGGGATATTTACATTGGAACGAGTACCGAATATACTTCTTGCCTATAGGGAATAATAGCTATGGATGGAGTTCGATGAGTTTGAACGAAGTAAAAATTCTCTTTTTCAACGTTCCTTCAGGAAGCTACCCGGGATCAAATGGGATGAAAAACTCCCCAAGGAGGAATTTTATGCCGATGATAATACCGGGACTCTTCCACCCTCTGCCTTTTATTCGTCGTGTCTATCTTTTTCCCCCGATCTGACCCCGTTGCTTTTCTTCCTTTACGTTCGCAGCCAATTAGTCATGTTCACAATAACCATTGCTTCATCGATTCGTCAATGTCCCCATTGTATCGTGTTGCACAGCGGCGCTGGGATGTGGCGGCTTTGATAGTAATTGGCTTTCGGGTGAAACACCCGTTATAGGCGGTTTAACGAAGTTCACGAAATTCTGTTTAATATTTGGAAAAAGAATTTTTAAATTTGAAAAATTTACTTTTTTCAAAGTTTTCAAAATCATTCGCTTGGTTCAGTTGAGAAACTTCTCAATAAACGTAAGCTGCCTTTTATTTGATTTATTTTACGAATATCGCTTTGAATTGAATACGAATATCTTTGAATTGATTTTGATCCTTATTCAATTTCTAAATTTCCTACAATCGATCATCCACTTTATTGATAACTGAATTTCTCAAGTCAATTCCTATTCCGTCTAATAATCCCAAGGAAATTTCATTCCAAGATCAAGCGTCTCGTATTGCGAGTAAGAGTTCAGTCCTATTGAATTCCTTTATAATTTCAACTGATAAGGGATCAGATTTTTGTGAAACTATCGCTGTATTCGATTCAGCGATTATTTTAATATTTTACTGAAGCTTGTAATTTTCGAGTTTAGGTCAACCGTCGGTAACTGTTCTATCTTTATCCACATAACACATGGATTCTCAACCTCTTAGGTCGCAAGTAACAGGCCGATTTCAGTTAAAATACCAAAAGGTTTGACCTTAAGCAGGTCGCTTAAAAATCGTTAGTCGATCGAATTTTAATTCCCTACTTTATCGACATTGGACGTTGCGTTATATTGAAATACGTTTATTATTATTTACCACAAGCAACGTGTATTGCTTCCTTTTTTAATCTGTCCATGTCTTGATTTTTCATTATTCTTGTGCGTTCAGTTTACACCGGTCACATTACAGAATATACATATAGAATACGTAGGTGCTTAAATATATAATTGAACAATAAAAATGAATCATGGAGGAGATGATTGTTATCGTTGCATCAGAAACCCCAGAGAATCCATTCGCAACTCTATAGTATACAGAATCAGGCTGAATCCCATAAACAGTGAACTATTTTTATATTGCTTCTAAATCCCATTGAATATCCGCTATAAGAGAGGGTACGATAACAAAAAATGTGAAATAAATCCAGCAGAAAAAAAAGGATTATGAAATCACAAAAGACCCAATTTATTTATACGAAGCTATTGTATGTGTATATATCTAAGTTTTTTTCTCAAAAAAAAAATCGTTCACAACGTACCAATCTAGTTTCAATAAATCTTACTTTTAATCGTCCCTAGAAAGTGTTACTACGTGAACTGCCAACAGTCACGCAACTTTTTCATACATTTTCCTGACCACAGTCAACCACATATATAACAGAACCTGTTATCGTGCAGTCATATTATATACCTACCCTTATGTATAGTATATATACGTATATATATCCACACACATTCGTAGCCTTTCCGCACGTTCATCCTCGTGCGGGTAACGTGTTATCGGCGCGCACAGCTTTAACGCTCTCTATAATAATTAACGGATACACATCCAAATTGGTAAGGGATGGCGCAGCATCCATCTGGATAAATGATCAAATCAGAACGAACAGTCGGCGGCCATTATAAAAATGGCGATATTTAAATGTTTCCCATTGTCACTCGTAACGAGGATTCATATGCGGATTGGACTTCTCATCAATTCTCGTAAAACGACTAAAGCGGCAAACAGCCTTGAGGTAGGGCAGAGGTTACGTAAACGAACCCCTGATGACGTCCAAAAAGTAGGGGGTAGCAAAAGTCAGCAATGGCCGAAAAACCAAAGACCGGTGGATGCCATAAGGGATGTATGTTTTGTAAGGATGTTTTGAATGAATTTGAAAATAATCGTCTCTCTTTGTCTAACGCGTGTCAACTTATTGGCGTAGCTTCTCCGTCCAATATCTTCCGTATGCTTTGCCGGGTGCGGTACAGGGCGGCGGGCGGGTCTCCCAGGGGAATCTTTTCTCCTCGTTCAGTCGTGTCGTCAGGGACTCGCGTCGTCTGTCACCTGGCAAAGCTTTGTCCACACCGTTCATTTGCCTCTGACAGAATGGATTAAAGGGATTCGCATGGCGCGGGGTCTTGCCGTTGATGCTAGGATTTTTGTACCGCGGTGTGGCCACCTATCGGCTCGAGTAGGTACTGTCGAACAAATGGAACGAGTGCGCAAGCTTTTATGCAAGAATGCGCCTGGCTTTTATTTTTGGTCCTTTTTGTACTTCTTTTTTTTTCTATTTTTTCACGTTGCAGCCGTGCAAATAAAAGCGCGCTAACCATTTTCCCTCTTTCTATTTCCATCATCCTCTCAAACTCCGTGTATGCATATACCGGATTTTTCTGCTATTCTATATTCGATATGCTGCGCTGTTTCACTTTTTTCTCGATAGTGGCGCCACATGCGCAAGCTCGATTGGGACTCGATAATAATGATATCGTTATTGGAATTTTTTTTATGGGTCGCCATAGTTGAAGCTTTGCCGAGTGAAACGAGTTTCGATTCGAAACTCGCTTTTCGACAGTGTTGAACTTTTTTTTAGTTTCTTTTTTTTAAACAGATCATTTTTTGGGTGCTGGAATTTCGTTGACATTCGAAATTTTTGTGATTTTCGTTAACGACGACTGACTAGGACGAGCGGGTAATTTTTAGCGGAGATGGTCGCGCTGGTGGGCTGAATTTTAATAACAGGTACGCGACGCCGACGGCGAGGGAATTAATTAATTATGGGTTAGAAATGGCGGCTGTCCTTCTTCCGTAATGTTATACGTCACTGTTTCCGTCGCTCTGTGCTTTAATTACATGGCTCGCTTGAGAAGTGGTTGTTAATGGCCGCGATCCACAGAGAGCGACGGTATCTCTTGAGAGTATGCTTTGTGACTTTTGCAATCGGAGATGCTGCGCTGGACCATCTCACTCTAGGTCTGTACTTGAAGCTTCTACGTAGGTATTGCGTCGTAGAGCGAGCAGGTATTCCGTTGATGAAAATAATGAATTCTTATCCTGCGAGCTCGCGAGCGACGACAAGCATGAAGAATCAGATAAATTATTCTCGGGATGATATCTCGCAGTGACGGTGGAGGTATCCTTTTTTTTTTTATTTTAATGATTAAATCTCATACAGGTCCCCGATAATTTAAAGATTTTCTCGTACCTTCATATAAAACTTTGAATAATTATTAAAATCATTACGATGCTTTCAAAAATGATCGTCGCGCAAAATCTTTGTAAAACGAGACGACGAAAGCTTAATAATAAATAATTGTTTCCCGCTGAAGCACGGCGACGCCTGACGCGCATGCGCATCAAATTCGAGCCTCGCGCTGAAAAAAAAAATCGGAATCACTCGTCATTAAAAACAGTTTAACAACGGCAACGGGATGGCTGAAACAGAGAAAATAATAGGGACAATGGAGAAAAGTTTTTCTTTTTTCGGATACATAGATCCATCGATCAGCCTCGTACTGTCCCGTCTTCTTATTCACTCTTTAAACGCAGCAAAGACTTTTGCTCTTCTTTTTGAATGCTGATTTTTTCTTCTATTTAAATCTCTATTTTTACCGTGTTCTCAATATTCCCATCAATCGGCATAATTCGTATGAGAATTTTATTATAATTTTTCTTGCAAGGATATTACCAAAAAAAATTAACACTTTCAGAAAACATCTTTTTTGACATCCCGAAACTATGCACGAATAATGAAGAACAAGAAGAAAAAAAATTGCCCAAGATTTTTCAGTCAAGCTCTGCGACTACCACCAGTCATCCCTATTGAAATGCTCTCAGAAGTAAATTACGTAGGCGTCTTCGCCAGTCCTTTATCTTTTTTTCTTTCTCATTTTATTTCTTCGCGCCACAAGAAATTCAACAAACAACCAGCAGATTAGATTCTGGCACTTAACCACCACGGTGATGAGAACGTCAGGCGGTCAGGACAGGTTCGACACGGGATAACTTGAAGATATTGATAGAGGCACATACATATATACATATACACATACATAAGGTTATGGTATACAGGGGAAAGCTAGCTGGAAAAATTATTTTCCTCTATAAAGATCGAAACCACTTTAACTTAGAAGTGACTTGACTTCTACGCATAGCTAATATATTGTGCACAAGAGATTCGCATTCAATTATAATACTTGCGTGCGCGAATCCACTAAAATTGTCTGTTTCATCCGTTCAAATCGTAACAGACGCAGTGGATAAAAATATTAGGATTATTTGCAATTTGGTTTGCCTGCACGCTAATGACGCACTAAAAAAATAAACGTAACGATTTTTTAACATTTTTATTAAACCGTTTGTTGTTTTACCATATGGCATGGCCACTAAGACAATAAAGGTACTGTGCACACCTAGCATGTTTTATAGGTCGATGCTCGAATAGCAATGGGATTTCGGTATCCCATCTAATGGTAATTTAAGTAATGAAAAAATACAGCAGTTTCGTTTCCCATGAAGTATTCATGATAATGGCCTATCTTGAGGGTGGGTCAATGACCTTCGAAATAACCATTTGGTTTACCTCGATTTTCAAATTTCATTTCGTTCCTTGTACGTTTTCCGCGACACGTGTGGGTTCACCTTAAGGTCGTGGAATAGACGCTTTCGCGAAAATAGAATCTATAAAATTTGTAACTTTTAAAGGAAATTCAAGAGCAGAAGTCTCACGCGTCTGATAAAGTATTCGTTTAGTGAGTTTCGCCATTCGGAATTTCCGTTATTGATTGAATATAAAGGAATCCTGTTCGTCCTTAGGGAATAAATGTCCTTCGCGTCGAACGTCATAACGGGAGTCGTCGTTCACATCGAAACGTAAATATTATGTAGATAAGAAGAGTGGCGTCTTGTGAATAATGCTGATGTTAGTGTGTCGATAATGTAGAGCGGCGTCCTTACCGACCGTGCAGTATACGAAAGAGAACGAAATTAAAGAATAGAAAGAGGGAATAGAAGTTTAAAAAAATAAAAGTGTTCCAAGTCCAAAGAAGATGCATAGGACGTCGCGACGACTCGGAGGTCGGGAGTAAAATGGCCGCCAGCCGTCGAGCGAACTTTCGCGAAACAATACGACACGCCGTGCACAGTGTACCGGAGTCTTCCCTCGAAGAAGTAAGTGAGACCGGTGAGTTTGGTGTCGTCGCATAGAGACACTACCTTGTCTGCCTTGTATGAGGTTAACTCTTCTTATCTCGATCTCTTTCTCTCTTTCTCTCTCGTGAAAAGGCTCTTTCCTTTGTCCTTGGAGTAACGTCGCTCCCTCATTAGCTCAGTTCCTCGTTTATTTCCTCGTGTGAATAGCAGTGCTCGGACCCCGCGAGAGTTAGTGTTTTTCATTGTTTTTTCATTTCCGTCTCTTAAAACTTTTCTAAACCTACAAACTTTTGCACTGTGGCTCCTAGTTGCGGGTATGTAATCTTGTTTGTGGCCGTTGAACATTGTTGAACAAGTTTTTTTTTTTCCGCCAAATGAGACTAATTATATTAATCGTATAATCATTTTTTTTTAAATATTTTCTGTAAATTACCATTGATCCGTTTAGTCTACCGGATATTTATACTCATTATTTTACTTGATACAATTATGCTTGATATATTTAAAAATTCATCGTTGTATTCGTGACGTAACATTAAACTAGCATCTTTTTATAGAATGTAGTTTATGGTGTCGTAATTTTTGTCTTGCATGAGAATTAATTACGGTAAAAGATCCCATGGTTGTCTATCATTATCTATGCTAAAAATAGGCCCGAATGACTTTTAACGATGATGTCACGTCAAAAACTTAACTTAATGGAACAATTCTAAATATACATACGAATAATAAATTTAGTCAAATTGTTTTCCTTTTTCGAGTCGATTTCGCGCTATAAAATATGTTACGCTAACCCATGGCTTTACGATCGCGCTTAGCTGACGGACGCTGCATACGAAAATTTATGTTCATCCATAACAATGTCTGCGATTGTATGAATATATTATTGTCGCGCTAGTGAGTCCCTAAGACATTTCTTGTTTTCAACCACTAATAAAATTTATGACGCATCGACGCTGTTCAGTCGCGCACATGAAAGCATCGATTGGAACCAATTAAAACAAGTGATTATGGGATTGAAAAAAAAAGGGTTCACCTCTACTCTGTACGTAAAAAGTAATTGTCTGCCTATGAGAATTCAATTTGACGAGAGTAAAGATGGCGTCTGCGATCGTCCCACGAGCAACGAGCCTATTGTGAAAATTCAATTATGCTGAATTTATTGCTCGCCGTACATAGAGTTTAATTAACGAACCCCTTTTTATCGACGTTAATTAATGTTACGCCAAGCACCTGTCACATTATTATGACGGCCATTTGTAAGCGATTATTTACTATAGTATATACCATGTAGGTTCAGACGAAATTCTTGCGATTACTAGCCTACCGGGCGTAAATGACGGTAATTACGCAAGCGTGAGAAATTTAAGGGGGTGAAGAGGAGAGGAGGGGGGGGGGGTGTAATCGCAAGAATTAACAAGAGGCTTTCTGAGGCTCTTCGTACGCATCTTACAGGATCGATAAGTATCTTTGAATTTATCATCGCAGCATCTTCCTCGTATAATTTTTTAAGAATTCGGATACGCGAACCGCATTGTATAGATTTTGTAGAATGCGAATTCACGACGTTATTTCCTGAAAGTCTGCATTATGAAACTATACGTACACGAGCTAATGGGTCGTAGGTAGCTGGGTGTTACGTATCCCATGGCGCATATTAATTAAGGATTTGAATTTTCCAGGTCATTGCCTGTACCCATTTGAATTTTAAATTTAAATCCAGCGCGTAGACTCGCGTCTACGAGAGTGCATAGTGTCCTGCTTGGCAGATGGACTCTTGTTCTTTTTCATTTTTCCACCAACCACGGAATATTTCGCCTGGTCCACTATTCGCGGTGCTCATCCATTTATTCATTTTAATAACAAGACTGTCGATTTTGCGACGAATACAGAAACAATATTCGCGATTCGCACGCTCTAAAGTCTATAAATATATGTATAAGGATATAATATCAGTTCCAATTTGAGGAAGGGGGGCCGTATTCTAATGGCATACTGTATAAATAAGTCCCCTCAAACTGACACTGACGTCACTGCTCCACCACATATTGTACCATATTTTAAAAATAGACTTTTAAGTATAGACAGTCTGATTACATATAGTTCGGTAATTTTGGATTAAATTTTATCAAAAAAAAAAGTAAATTTAATTATATAATTTCTTCAAATCGTTGGCAAAACTAATTGACCTCAAAAAATAATATTTTTTTTTACTATACAAATATAACAAAGAAAGTTTTCACCACTGTCCTCGTCATGAGGGTGTAACACGTTGTCGTCACCAGGGACGCTTGGTGCTTATCAATAAATAATAAATCATCAAGTAAAACGTGCAAGCGGTTATCAGTAGCGTGGAAGTCGCTTTATGCGCCAAGAGCAGAAAATAAAAATGAAATGACGTATAGGTGTTACGTCATCGTGTGTACAGTATTAATTCAGCCGAGACATGCAAATGCATTGAAACAGGCAAAGCGGCGTTATCCTTGCCCCTATAGTATAAGCGACGCTACACCCAACCTCCTGAATAACCTTCCGCGAGATATCCATAAATTCAGACAACCTACATTCGCAGGAATCTGGCTAATCTCGTTGTACTGTACCTGCAGCTGGGAAACGTTATACCCTTCACCCGCCAGGCACTGCACTTGTACTGATACATACGGAGATCCTTCAGTCACAGGTAAACCCCAGTCCCGTATGTGGTTCATGGTACAAACAACACGCGTTATGTACGTGGCAGCTAGAAGCACTGTAATTAGTCGAATTTCTAAGTAAAATCAATATTCCAGGCGTCCCTTACAGAGGACTCGATTCACGTGTCTGGATCGGCAGTCGAGTTTCCTCTCTATAGTATCGTCGCTACGGTTATACCTATGGCGCATCAGGTTCTAGTCGGGTCAGGAATCCTTTGTCGAGTATCGAGAACTCGGTAATCCTTCGGGAGTTCGAGTAGCTTTCCCGACGTGGATTTCCTTCCTTCCTTTCCTTATGGCTGTATCCCCAATAGCCTGGAGTTCTTCCCGTGTAAAAGTCGAGAGTCGAAGGGAAAGATAGGAGAAAGAATGAAGACTCGAGAATGGAAGCGGCAGGGAGACGACAGTGGCGCCGCCCTGCAACGGCGGCGCGTGACCAAGACTGAGGTGACGGGGACTGTGAAGATATCGACGTAGCGCATAAGATCTCTCTGGTCTGTGAAATGATTCGATCGTTCTTTTTGGAGTACCTTTTTTTTATTCATTCAAAATGGCGGATCGTCATGCAAATTTCTTAGCTCTACCAATCGTTGTCGAGCGTCGCTACCTGATTTACGTTACTTAACCAGTTCGTTGGGAATACTTTTATTCCTTTGGCTTATCCAATCACGATGTTATCGCGCATCCTTATTGTGGGAAAAGACGATCAATAGAATTTGGGAACGAACCGTGACTGCTTGACGGTCTTGCGAGGAACGAGTGTGCACCCTCTATCGCTTCCGGTCGATCGAGCTTCGGGCTTCGACTTTCTCCTGTATCGTGGATCTTGAGATGGAGACTGGGCAGTCCGGATTGATATGGGAATAAAATCGGACGTGGTTTCCGGTTCCTTTGACGGATGGAAACAACGGATGGAAAAATCAATGAGAGTCAAGGCCACGGTTAACAATGCAGTCGGTGGTGCTACACTGACGGAGAGAACAATGAAGTGGAGTGAAGTAACAAATGAGGTTAAGCGAGAGGAGACATTAGGGAGGGAGCGAGAGAAAGGAAAGTATTAAAAAAGCACGACCACGAAATAAAAGGAAATTTGGTACAGTAAGTAGGACTTTTTAGGGTGCCATCGTGGTTTAACAGGCTGGAACCAGAGCTATCCTTTATTGCTCTTTGCGGTGGCATATGCTGACAATGACTATGGTCCTGACCTGTATATATGTGTATATAAATTTTATATAGGCAACGTACGTGCTCTCAGCGAATAGTCGATTCAATAAACCGAGGATGCTGAAGCCAAACAGATGCAATTAAAGGTTCGACGGTCGACGAAGTACAATCTGTTAATATTATAGTTCGCGCGTGGTAACGTGCGAGAGATAAGATTTTCGGAGGTCGATGCTGGAGGAGAGGAGAGGTATAGTCGTGGGGAAAAAGGATAAAATCGAACGGAAAATTAGAACCAAAATGGAGGTCGAATAAAAGTAATGTAAAACAGTGGTTTGATTAAGGATTGTCCTTTTTTGAAATCCAAAAGTACTAAAAATTTCACTTCGGGTAAATGGTCTTGGATTTTATTTCGAGCTGTAATAAGCCCGATTTGACGTTGTTAAGAAAAAAGAAAAGTGAATTCAAAGCATTCTTTTTCCAAGCAAAACTTCATTAACTGTGTTTCTTTGTTATTATTTTTTTTATTTTTTACCATAAAAATCAGGGGCGACTCAAAAGTGCGTACAGCTATGACATTGAGTGGGGAGGTGGTGGGAGGTTGACTCTGAGGCACGATCGTAACGAGCGAGAGGAAAAGATGGCCGGAGGGATCGATGCGAAAGAGGGTCGCCCGAGAAATGCGGAACGCGCCACGCGGAATTCACCAAGCGAGTGAAACTATTCGCGAGTCTTAATTGAAATTTCGCGAGAAACGGTTTGGCAAATGGCGGCCATTGCATATTCGCATCATTTGGCTGGTCGCAGAACAGAATTTTCCTTGATTCCTCTTGGTGCTCGAATTCGAAGCAGTGCACGTATCTGGTTAGACTTTCTATCACCTAATCGCTCGTATGCAGTCCGAGCAATAAATTACCTAGTATACAGATTCCATTAAGAAAATCAAGAAGCCGTCGAAGTTCCATCTCCGTCCAGTCTGGACCATTGGAGACCTGGACTGACCCTGCACTGAAAATTCAAACGTGCAGCGAAATCCTTTATTCCTTATCCTTACTGTGATAAGACTAGAAATTTCAGTATGAAAATCTAGAGCCCTTCGAGATCCTAGGTCCACATGGACCCAGTGAGAAGCTGGACAGGTCCTGGTTTTACAGATGAAAATTTCATCTGGAGACAGTCACTTCTTTTACTCTTACCGGCTGCTGTGTCGTTCTCACGTATTCCAGTGTAAAAATAAGACACTTCCAGTAAAAAGTGACTACCGTAATAAAGGGTAGGAAATAACGCACTTGGATTTACAGTGCGTATCTTAATTTTCAATTTATAAAAGGTCGTAAATATCAAAGTGTTAACCTACCCCCGTCCTGCCTCTTCCCGTACCGTCTAATCGTAAAAGGGGTGACGCGATTGGCCGTAATTCGAAAATTAATTCGAGAACTTCCGTTAGTCTCCGTTACGGAAATTAAATCCTTAAATTATTTCTCACGACTCCCGAGGACCCACCGTCAGATTCTTACTTCTGCTATTGGCTTTCGGCCTTTTCACTGTTGTAAGCCCGATATCAACGTCGATATTAATAGCAAGGAGTTAAGAGGATATTCCAGGGAGAATAACGGCGCAGCTACAACGAGCGACATAATAACGACATCGTTTCGTTTACCTTTAAACGATTGGTTGGGTAATAAAGACACGAGAAATTAAAGATAAATATGAAAATTAGCAGTTTAGTTTACCATTCGCAATTTTAATGAGCTTGTCAATAATTGCCTCTCTCCTGTACTATGTATACGTATACGGTTATTCAGTACCACATTTTTACCTGATACCAACCTGACGTACCTTTTACCACGTGAATCAAACGGACGTGTGCTGGCAAATGCGCCGCTATGCATTTCGATCGAATAACTAGTTTTTCTCTATCGTAGTTTTTCAGGGAGCTACAGGTGCCCTCATTTCGTTCAGGCACGAGGCTTCCTCGCGAACTTATACAAAGTAGGTGTGCACGAGTAATTGAGAATAATTTCAGGGAGCAAGACGATCGACCGCGCGCAGCAGGAGAGAATTTATCGGATTCGCGCGAATTGATCGACCAATCGCCTCGCCAAATGTGAAACGTGTCGCCGCAATTTGCGGGTTTCAATTTCGACCTCGAAAACCTCGAAAAACCCTCGTCCTCGTCGTCTTTAATTTGCCGCAACTCCAAACTGAATTTCAGCTGCAGTGCAGTCGCTACCCGAGGTCACGTCAGTAAAACGTAACACGGGATTCTCCATAGATTTCATTCCTCGAATCTCGTTAATTGTCCTATAAGAAACTCGAAGAAAAATTTTGGATTTTTTTCCACAAATCTTTCTTCCGCCTTATCAGTTCCGTTATCTCGTCTTACGTATATTACCTATATACGAGCAGATCCTTCACGACCTATTTTTCATCTTTATTTCACTTCGCTCTCTTCCTCTTTCTCTAATCTCTGTCGCGGCTCTGGAAACTTCATATCTCCAGCATCCCTGGTCCACGTTAGTGGAAATGGGGATGTATACCTACGTACGTCTTTCCTTCACCCGATTATCATTTTCTATCTTACTCTCATACCCAGTTACCGGTATTACAAAGCTTTTACTTTTATTTCTTTCTATCCTCCCTTACTTCATCATTCTTCGTCCTCGTCTATCTTCTACTTACTTCGTCGCGATTCTTCTTCATCCACTTCACAGCTGCTCGTCTTTCCGAGAGATTTAAAGTACCTGATGACGAAGCGCCCTACTCCTGGACCAGGTTCCTGTGCACTCGGAAAAGAGGAAGAGTCATGGCTGCTGGTCCAGTTAGCACTGAGTCCCAGTTTGCTGCAGTGTATTCGTCAGTAACCAACCCGGTAAGAATTATCTTCGGAACGGTTATGGTTACTGGCTTGTAACCAGTGTAATAACCAGTATATATTATTTCACGTTGTTCATCACTCATTTTCTAGGCTGCTTCTAACCAGACTAGTAACCCATTATTAGGTTAACATGAATTTTTAATTTTTTTTTTTTTTTTTTTTTTTTTTCAATGAATATACATTTTTTTACCCATGTACAATCTCAGGATGATTTCGCGAATAGAAGCGAACGAATGGTCGTGCACAGTTTTTTTTTCGCAATTTTCAATGTCGCAGATATAAGTTGCAGATCCGATCGGTGCTTCTAGAGATTTATATTGGGATCTGGCAGAGTAGAGTGGACCGAAAGGAGGATTCTTCGAGTAGTCGAGCAACATGAAGATCGGCTTCTTGTGTAACCTATATACATATATATATATTTATATAAAGCTGGATAAATGTCCTTTAGGATTTTTTTGACTCTCTCGAATATCTAATAAGCCGGTACCTTTCAAATGTCGACCATGATCGATTTTCCAAACGCGACCTATTAGGGTGCTATTCATATTTTTTTTAATGGTCAAACGGATCATTATGTCTCAAAGGATTGATGGGAGTGTCGGCTTGGCGCCCTACGATATATAAGTCGGTCGTATTTTGAAGAATTGGTATCAGTGATTGATAATTATTGAGGCTCGATATGTCTGCATAATATTAGAACGATTATATTCGAATGCGAATATTTTAATAGTTTTGTATAAAAAATGAAACGTTAATCGGTACAAGTATTGAAATGAAAAAGAATCTGCGATCTTAAATAATTTCGCCAATAGTATCTTCCACAATCACACGAGTCTCATACTCAATCTTACTAGATCAGATGCAACAGTTTTTGTAAAAAATGCTCAAAGAAAAGACCGTCCAGGCTTTTCTTTTTCACGAGAGATGGCACTGTTAACCCAGCTCAAAAATATGTATTAATAGGTTTTCCTCTTCCTTGAAAATATTTTAGATGCCTATGACGTCACTGTCTTAAATTTTTAGGTAATTTCATAATCGATTGTTCTAAAAATAATATTTTAAGGTGCCTCCTGGCGATACATTACGGGATTATATTCTTTGAGAATTTGTTAAAAAAAAAAAAAAAAATATTTTGTCTGGACAAATAACTCGAGAATTACCTCAAAATTTAAGATAACGACGCGATAGGCATCTAAAATTTTTTCAAGGATGTGGAAGCATTAAAAAAAATATTTAAACAGCCTTTTCTTTGAACATTTGTTAGAAAAAAAAACTGCTGTATCTACCTAGTACGAATGAGTATAAGACTCGCCCAGCGGCTCCAGCACTAAACTTCAAACTGGTGTCTTATAAAAATTCGTCCTAGCTAGATAAAATATAATTTCTCTCGCGGCCGTGAGATGACGCAATAAAAAATATCGAATTTTATAACTCCTCGAAAATTCGTTCTCAATATCTTTACTTCGTTCAGAGATTCATGCGGTACACGTTACAGTTCAGCACTTTCGAATCATAGCGAATGAAAACTATAAGTGGCAGAGCGGAACGCAGGCAATTTCTTTCGCGAACCTTCCAGCCGACCGGATATTCACCTTCGAGACGCTCGGTATTTCCGCTTCTTGGAAATGCGCCTTTCTTTCCTGCTATCGTATGTATATACCTTCTTATTGTTACTAGCGTCGCTAACGAATTCCGTCTTACGAGTTTCACGGCCTATATTTACGTTACGTTCTTTGTTCTTGCTGCGGCTATTGCTTCGGCGATCGTTTTGCACGGGAAATTATTGTAGATTTCTTGCCAGTGAATTACGCCGCCTTTACGATCACAGCGAATAAACTGTTCGATAATACTTCGTAAAATTATCTTCGACCAGTTTACCTGCACGATTTACGCGTATAAGGACTTTGTACCAAATACCTAATGCACGAACATTTTACAGTACATTTACGTGCAAATAATTGGAAACAGTATTGAATAATCTTTCGAAACTACTCTCGCTGCTGCAATACATTTTTTCGTTCTTTTTCTTTCGAAAATATTGTACATATAGAAAATAAATGTTGGGGGCATTGAATGCTGCCTGATCAAATTATTCTTCGCGTATAAATACACTTTCTATGAATCTTTGAGAAAAGGAATTTGAATGGGGCAGATTACAGGGTGAATTATTAATAACGAAGGAACCAGGGAACCGCACCGCACAATGGTACTGACATTGCTCGCGGCGCCGACTGTGCATGTACTTCTCTGTGCTGCGCCGCGAAATGTTATCAAAAAAGGGGGTAGATGAAAAAAAAAAAAAATAGAAATTACTTGTTCCCCGGTGATTTCCACTTTTCGCGGAAATATTTCCTCGGCTTATCCGTCTCCTCCCGCATCCCATAACCTTTTCGCTTCGTAGGAGAGTAAAATCCAGCGGTATCCCTGGAAGGCGTATAATGACAGCAAAGTAGTAATAATAATAGTAATAATCCGAACTCGAGATTGCAGACTTATAAGAAAATAAGGATTATACTCATAAGGTAAAATGAAAATTGACCGAGTTTCCTTCGGAGCAGGTATAAAATACTGATACAAAAATTCAGTCAATACTTTACTAGTTGCGATAAAACAAATACACGGTACTTAATCCTCCGTATATAATCATACTTATTCTTTTTGCTTTGCGATCTTATTACTTATGCAGCTGATCAATAATAACTTATGTAATGTTCTATGGTATCGAACATGTGTAAATTCACTTTGGAAAATCATTGTGCGCTGCAAACCAGTTTAAAGATGTCCCTATTAATTAAAAGCGACTCTGACGCGTATCCGAATTTGAATATAAATTCAAGGTAGTCTGAGGATATAGTAGACAGAGTCGATACTCTCGAGTTTCTATTTATCAATTAAAATAGAACGCGAAGTGTTTCACGATTGGAAATGGAATGCGATCGTGAGGCTTCTGTTCGTCAACGGTAATCTGCCTTTCATGTTTCTGTCAAGTCTTCCCTTCAGTTATTTCTATTGGACGTGTTAATTACGACCGTAGGAAAATTCACGGATATGTATATATTTCATTGTGTATATCGGCTTAGTCAGCATGATGTATACGTCGAAATTTAATTAAAAGTCCTTTTTGAATATGTATTTGCGTTTGTAGTTACACAACGAAAGCTTTTTCGAATAGCCTGGAGGAACTAAAGACGACGTTCGTAGTGTCGGTAAATAAATATTCTGTATTACCGACAGTGATATTACGTAGATGGCTCGCGCGTATA
>JARPRH010000138.1:746605-770801 GCA_031763665.1 Calameuta haemorrhoidalis | reverse complement strand
TTTTTTGAAATCGGTCATAGTTTCGCAGAGATACACAAAAATTCAAGTGTTCCACTTCAATTGCGCATTACTGTATACGCGGCAACTAGAAGCACTGTAATTAGTCGAATTTCTAAGTAAAATCAATATTCCAGGCGTCCCTTACACAGGACTCGATTCACGGCTCTGAATCGGCAGTCGAGTTTCCTCTCTATAGTAACCTCGCCACGGTATATCTATGGCGTATCAGGTTCTAGTCGGGCCAGGATCCTTTGTCGAGAATCGAGAACTCGGTAATCCTTCGGGAGTTCGAGTAGGTTTCCCGACGTGGAGTTTCTACCTTCCTTTCCTTATGGCTGTATCTCCAATGGCGTGGAGTTCTTACCGTGGAAAAGTCGAGAGTCGAAGGCAAAGATAGGAGAAAGAATAAACGACAGTGGCGCCGCCCTGCAACGGCGGCGCGTGGCCAAGACTGAGGTGACGGGGAAACATGAAATCTCTGTAGTCTGTCAAACGATTCGATCATTCTTGTTGGAGTAACTTTTTTTTATTTATCCAAAATGGCGGATCGTCATGCAAATTTCTTAGCATTGTCAAGTATCGCCACCTGATTTACGTGACCTAGTGAATTCGTTGGGAATACTTTTGTTCCTTTGCTTTATCCAATCACGATGTTATCGCGCATCCTTATTGTGGGAAAACACGATCAATAGAATTTGGGAACGAACCGTGACTGCTTTGACGGTCTTGCGAGGAATGAGTGTGCACCCTCTATCGCTTCCGGTCGATCGAGCTTCGGGCTTCGAATTTCTTCTGTATCGTGGATCTTGAGCTCGAAACTCGGCAGTCCGATTGATGTGGGAATTAAATCGGACGTGGTTTCCGGTTTCCTTTGACGGATGGGAACAACGGGTGGAAAAATCAATGAGAGTCAAGGCCACGGTTAACAATGCAGTCAGTGGTGTTACACTTACGGAGAGAAAAATGAAGTGAAATAACAAATGAGGTTAAGCGAGAGGGAACATTACCGAGGGAGCGAGAGAAAGGAAAGTATAAAAAAAAAAGCACGACCACGAAATAAAAGGAAATTTCGTACAGTAAGTAGGACTTTTTAGGGTGCCATCGTGGTTTAACAGGCTGGAACCAGAGCTATCCTTTATTACTCTTTGCGGTGGCATATGCTGACAATGACTATAGTTCTGCCCTGTATATATGTATATATAAATTGTATATAGGCAACGTACGTGCTCTCGGCGAATAGTCGATTCAATAAACTGAGGATGCTGAAGCCAAACAGATGCAATTAAAGGTTCGACGGTCGGCAAAGTACAATCTGTTAATATTATAGTTCACGCGTGGTAACGTGCAAGAGATAAGGTTTTGTGGAGGTCGATGCTGGAGAAGAGCTAAAGTAAAGTCGTGGAAAAAAAGATAAAATCGAATGGAAAACTAGAACCAAAATCCAGGTCGAATAAAAGTAATATAAAACAATGGTTCAATAAAGGATTGTTCTTTTTAAAATCCAAAAGTACTAAATTTTTCACTTCCGGTAAATGGTCTTGGACTTTATTTCGCGCTGTAATAAGCCCGATTTGACGTTGTTCAGAAAAAAGAGTGGATTCAAAGCATTCTTTTCCTAAGCAAAAATTCCTTGATACGTTCATTAACTCTGTTCCTTTGTTATTTTTTTTCAGCTTTAATTTTTTTATTTTTTTACCTTAAAATCAGGGGCGACTCTAAAGTGCGTACAGCTATGACATTGAGTAGGAAGGTGGTGGGGGGTTGACTCTGAGGCACGATCGTAACGAGCGAGAGGAAAAGATGGCCGGAGGGATCGATGCGAAAGAGGGTCGCCCGAGAAATGCGGAACGCGCCACGCGGAATTTACCAAGCGAGTGAAACTATTCGCGAGTCTTAATTGAAATTTCGCGAGGTACGGTTTGGCAAATAGCGGCTTCTGCATATTCGCATCATTTAGCTAGACGCAAACCAGAATTTTCGTTGATTCCTCTTGGTACTCGAATTTGAAGCGATGCACGTATATAGTTAGACGTTCTATCGCCTAATCGCTCGTATACAGTCCGAGCAATGAATTACCTAGAGATTCCATTAAGAAAATCAAGGAGCCGTCGAGATTTCATCTCGGTCCAAACTGGACCATTGGGGACCTGGACTGACCCTGCACTGCAAATTCACGCGTGTAGCGAAATCCATTATTCCTTATCCTTTCTATAATACCTTAGTAAAAATTTCAATATGAATTTCTAGAGCCCTTCAAGATCCTAGCTAGGGCCTCATGGACCCAGTGAGAAGCTGGACAGGTCCTAGACTTACAGATGAAAATTTCATCTTCATCACTTCTTCTACTCTAACCAGTGCGATATCACTCTCACGTATTCCAGTGTAAAAAATACAGCAAGTAGTACAACACACTTCCAAGTGTTTATAAAGTGACTACCGTAATAAAGGGTAGGAAATAACACACTTCGGTTTACAGTGCGTATCTTAATTTCCAATTTATAAAAGGTCGTAAATATCAAAGTTAACCTAACCCCGTCTTGCCTCTCCCCATCCCGTCTAATCGTAAAGGGGGTAACGCGATTGGCCGTAATTCGAAAATTAATTCGAGAACTTCCTTTAGTCTCCTTTACGGAAATTAAATCCTTAAATTATTTCCCACGACTGCCGAGGACCCACCGTCGAATTCTTACTTCTGCGCTTGGCTTTCGGCCTTCTCACTGTTGGAAGGCCGATATCAACGTCGATATTAATAGCAAGAGTTAAGACGGTATTCCAGGGAGAATAACGGCGCAGCTACAACGAGCGACATAAAATAACGACATCGTTTCGTTTGCCTTTAAACGATTCGTCGGGTAATAAAGACACGAGAAATTAAAGATAAACATTAAAATTAGCAGTTTAGTTTATCGTTCGCAATTTTAATGAGCTTGTAAATAATTGCCCGTCTCTATACTATGTCTACATATACGGTTATTCGGTATCACATTTTTACCTGATATCAACGGAAAGTATCTTTTACCACGTGAATCAAATGGACGTGCTAGCGAATGCGCGTCATGCATTTGGATCGAATAACTATTTTTTTTTCTTTCATAGTTTTTCAGAAAGCTACAGGTGCGCTCATTTTAAGCAGACAGAAGGGTCCGTCGCGAACTTGTATAAAGTAGGTATGTACGAGTAATTGAGAATAATTTCAGGGAGTAAGACGATCAACCGCGTCACAGCAGTCGAGAATCTATCGGAGTCTAGCAAATTGATCGACCAATCGTCTCGCTAAATGGGAAACGTGTCGCCGCAATTTGCGGGTTTCAATTTCGACCTCGAAAATCTCAACAATCCCTTGTCGCCGTCTTTAATTTGCCGCAGCTGCAAACTGGGTTTCAGCTGCAGTGCAGTTGCGAGCTGAGGTCACGTCACGAAAACGTAACACGGGGGTTTCCATATATTTCATTCGAGACGTCGAATCTCGTTAATTGTTTTAGTAGGAAACTCGAAGAAAATTCCGATTTTCCACAAATCTTTCGTCCGCCTTATCAGCTACGTTATCTCGTCTTACGTATATTACCTATATGCGACCAGATCCTTCACGACCTATTTTTCATCTTTATTTTACTCCGCTCTCTTTCTCTAATCTCTGTCGCGGCTCTGGAAACTTCATATCTTCAGCATCCCTGGTCCACTTTAGTGGAAATGGGGATGTATTCGTACGTACGTCTTCCCTTCACCCGATTATTATTTTCTCTCTTATTCTCATACCCAGTTACCGTATTACAACGCTTTTACTTTTATTTCTTTCCATCTTCCTTACTTCGTCATTCTTCATCCTCGTTCCCTTCTACTTACTTCGTCGCGATTCTTCTTCATCCACTTCACAGCTGCTCGTCTTTCCGAGAGATTTAAAGTACGTGATGACGAAGCTCCCTACTCATGGACCAGGTTCCTGTACACGGGGAAAAGAGACGAGTCGTGGCTACTGGTCCAGTAAGAATTATCTTCGGAACGGTAATGGTTACTGGCTCGTAACCAGTATATAACCAGTATATATTATTTCACGTTGTTCATCACTCATTTTCTATACTGCCTGGGACTCACTTTCTAACCAGACTAGTAACCCATTATTAAGTTGACATAATTTTTTTTATTTTTTTTAATATACTTTTTTCATGTACAATCTGAGGATGATTTCGCGAACAGAAACGAACGAATGATCGTGCAGAGTTTTTTTCACAATTTTCAATAGCGCTGATATAAGTTACAGATCCGATCGGTGCTTCTAGAGATTTATATTGGGATCTGACAGAGTAGAATGGACCGAAAGGAGGATTCTTCAAATAGTCGAGCAGCATGAGGATCGACTTCTTGTGTAACCTATGTCTATATATATATTTTATATATGCTCGATAAATGTCCTTTGGGATTTTTTTTTCGACTCTGGAATATTTAATAAGCCGGTACCTTTCATATGTCGATATGATCGATTTTTCAAACGCGACCTTTTGGGATGCTATTCACATTTTTTTAATGGTCAAACGGATCATTATGTCTCAATGGATTGATGGGAGTGTCGGCGTGACGTCATACGATATATAAGTTGTTCGTATTTTTAAGGGAGAGAAAGAATTGGTATCAGTGATTGACAATTATTGAGGCTCAATATCTCTGTATAATATTTGAACAATTATATTCGAATGCGAATATTAAAAATTAAAGATAGTGACGCGATATCTAAAATATTATCAAGGATGGGGAAACCTATTAAAAAAAAATATTTGAACGGCCTATTCTTTGAGGATTTGTTAGAAGAAAAAAATACTGTTGTATCTAGTTAGTATGAATGAGTATAAGATTCGCCTAACAGCTCGTGCACTAAAGTTCACACTCGTGTCTTATACACATTCGTACCAGCTAGGTAAAATATAATTTCCCTCATGGCCGTGAAATCTTGCAATAAAAAATATCGAATTTATAACATCTCAAAAAATCCTTCTCAATATTTTTACGTCGTTCAGAGAGTCACGTGGTCATATGTTATAGTTCAGCACTTTCGAATCATAGCGGATGAAAACTATAAGTGGTAGAGCGGAATGCAGGCAATTTCTTTGGCGAACCCTCCAGCCGACCGGATATTCACCTTCGAGACGCTCGGTATTTCCGCTTCTTGGAAATGCGCCTTTCTTTCCTGCTATCGTATGCATATACTTTCTTATTGTTAGTGGCGTCGGTACAGCCTATATTTATGATACGTTCTTTGTTCTTGCTGCAGCTATTGCTTTTGCGCTCGTTTAGCACGGAAAATTATTGTAGATTTCTTGCGAACACTGCCCAGTGAATTATGCCGCCTTTACAATCCCAGCGAATAAACTCTTCCATAATCCTTGGTAAAATTATGTTCGACCAGTTAACCAACACAATTTACGTGCATAAGGATTTTGTACCAAATACGTAAATACACGAACCGTAAATTTATGCTTAAATAATTGGAAACAATATTGAATGGTTCTTGAAAACTACCCTCGCTGCTGCAAATAAATTTTTTTTTTCAATAATAATTCTACATATTGAAAATAAATATTAGAGGCATTAAGAGCTGCTTGGTCAAATTATTCTTGGCCTATAAATACACTTTTTACGAATCTTTGAGAAATGGGATTTGAATCGAGGAGATTACAGGGTGAATTATTAATAATAAAGGAACCAGGGAACCGCAACACACAATAGTACTGACATTGCTCGCGGCGCCGACTGTGCATGTGCTTCTCTGTGCTGCGCCGCGAAATTTTATCCAAAAAGGGGGCAGATGAAAAAAAATACTTTCACTCCCCGGTGATTTCCACTTTTCGCAGAAACATTTCCTCGGCTTATCCGTCTCGGCCCGCATCCCATAACCTTTTCATTTCGAAGGAGAGTAAAACCCAGCGGTATCCCTGGAAGGCGTATAATAACAGTAAAGTAATAATAATAATAATCCGAAGTCGAGATTGCAGACTTATAAGAAAATAAGGATAATACTTATAAGGTAAAATTACAATTGACCGAGTTTCCTTCGGAGCAGGTACAAAATAATGATATAAAAATTCTGTCAATACTTACTGGTTACGATAAAACAAAATACACAGCGCTTAATTCTTCGTAGATAATCATACTTATTCTTTTTGCTGTGCGATCGTATTACTTGTGCAGTTGATCAATAATAACTTATGTAATGTTCTATAGTATCGAATATGTGTAAATTCACATTGAAAAATCATTGTATACTACAAACCAGTTTAAAGATGTCCCTATTAATTAAAATCGATTCTGACGTGTATCCCAATTTGAATATAAAATCGAGGCAGTCTGAGGATATAGTAGACAGAACCGATACTCTCGAGTTTCTATTTATCAATTAAAATAGAACGCGAAGTGTTTCACGATAGGAAATGGAATGCGATCGTGAGGCTTCTCTTCGTCAACGGTAATCTGCCTTTCATGTTTCTGTCAAGTATCTTCCTTCAGTTATTTCTATTGGACGTGTTAATTACGACTGTAGGAAAATTCAGGGATATGTATATGTTTCATTGTGTATATCGACTTAGTCAGCTTGATGTATACGTCGAAATTTAATTAAAAGTCCTTTTTCAATATGTATTTGCACTTGTATTTACACAACGAAAGCTTTTCGAATAGCCTGGAGGAACTGAAGACGACATTCGTACTGTCGGTAAATAATTATTCTGTATTACCGACAGCGATGTTACGTAGATGGCGCGCGCGTATACCCGCGAAAGTCCATTTCAAACGTGTTACCACGTTGCTCGAAGACGCCATAATCGTTCCCATCGGCATTGTTACCAGCTCATCGTTTCAATCCTTGGAAAAGATGTACTGTCACGTTCGCTTACGCAATAGGCGGATTAACTTCTCCCTGAACTACGAGTGGGAGCTACTGGACCGTGAGATATGGGTATGTCGACGAACAAATGCCATTTTCAAGACTGTCGTTGAGCTAGACGACACGTATACGACATGACAACGCGCCACTGCGGATACCTTTAATTTAGATGATTTAAAATCAGCCGATTAATCGTGTAGAATATTCGTGCTTTCTATAGGTAAATAGCATTGATACGTTCAAGGAATAAAATGAGAAATTAATTATGACAGCGAGATGGAGTAAAGGTAGTACAGGTAGGATACGCAGACGGAATTTTTTTTTAGTATCATTTATTTTATTGGTGCGAAAAATTGTACAAAAGTCAAATACGTAAGTACATATTTTTTTAAAGGGAAATTGAATGTGCTATTTAGGGTAATGGGTGAAAACCAGCGGTAAATATGGTTGGGGAGTATCTGCAGCAGGGAAGTCGGTAGGTAAAGAAGGATACGAGTAGCGACTTTATCGACACAGTAGGTCGCCACGCGGCCAAGTTCTCGTGCGTACCGACTCGGTGAAAATGACTTTCGTTAACCGTTGAGAATCTTCGAAAATGTCTAAAACACCCTGAACTGGCGCGTCGTAACGTTCACTGGTAAATTGTAATAATCGACAGAGAAGAAAGATAAGAATTAGAATGAAAATCTTCCACCATACGAGGGCGTTGAGTATTTTGTTATTCGTGTCACTGAACAGCAATCGAACATAACCGCGAATAATATTACGAGCTCGAGAATCAACGGGCGTAAACGATATACATACGTATGCGGGTCCCGGCGATAAGTTCGGCCATTCGGAAAATTCACGGCGACGAACGTGAATCACGTGGTTGATCGAGCCTCGCAAATAAATATGTGATTTGCATTTATTTAACCAAACGATGATGTAAATCCGGCAGAAATGTGTTGTTATCTGCAATCTTACGTCCTGAAACATGAAATAAGGTACAGCTACTCTACAATATAGTTAATTGACATGATAACCCGAAGCCAAGCACTTGCCTATCGCACAGGCCACCCTATATTCTCTTGCATATGTAGACTGCTGAGTGTTGGCTCTTATATGCACTTTAAGGACCAATTTCAAGTGTCGTGCACGCGTGTAACGTCACGTGTGTGAAATAACTGAATCACTCAGCCATTCTCAGGGAGTATATTTAGCCGGAATTGGATTCTTGCCAGAGTAAAGCCCTGTAATCGGATCCTGGTGCGGCAAAGGTGGACCCTATGTACTAGTGAAAGAGTCCTGCAGGAATATTGTCCACTGAGCTGAGATAATTAGAACAATTAGGATGCTGCTTCTAGTATTGTACCTGCATTATCCATTGCTAAGGTATTGTTGGGTTAATTAATAATTTATTTAGGGATGATACCTTCCTAACCTCAAATTCTCTAATCTTGCTCGTGTTCAAGTTACCGTTGAAACTTGATCTTGGCAATATCGAAGTACACGTTTTACGTGGAATTTTTTTTTTTCGTTAATATTTTGAATTCCTTTGCTCATCGAAAGCTTTCGTTTCTCGAAATTTCTTTAGGTGCCTGTTTACATGTAACGTCGAGGTCCTTCGCTACCAGCTGCCGTACCGGATGCATACAGAAGTTATAAGAAAAATACACACAGAGCGTTTATCTAAATGGTAACGAGAAACATGTGGCCTCTAATTAACCCTTCGGCAATGATTACCCTTCGAATTCAGCAAAACCACCCTGGAATAAACCCTGCGGTGTTATCTAAGCCTCCTCTGACTTTGATAAACTTTCATACGTTGGTACCTCGTGATCAGCTTTCTGCCTTTGGTACAGTCAAGACACTAAAGTCATTTACGAAACAGCGTGAGTGCCGTACTATTTTTAGACGCCTAACGTATCCGAAATCTTCGATGCTGCTTCTTCGTATTTTTATGAAATTCCATGTGAAGTTTAACGAAACGCGCACTGATTTTCTAACGTCTTGAATTTTTTATCGAAGCTCAAAATCGTCTGTAAGACATTCGGCCTGGACCACCCGTCTCTCATGACAATTTTGATGAATGACTCAGTAGCGTTCAAATTTAAAAAAATTTCTTTTTAATGCGGGTTCCACAGTATTTTATTAAGATCCATCCAAAATTTATCTTTTTTATCTTCCCTAAATTCATCCGCCAGCATGAACGTTTACTGCGTAAGACGTACTCGTCCGCTGCATTCCAGGAAGACCAGTGTCCCTATTTATGACGTATTTTACGAGCGGTGCGGGTTCCGTTCACGAAAACGTAACAGCAGCTACGCCTTCGCAACGAGATAAACATCGCCTGGTCGATCTCATTGCTGGCGATTATTATTTCACCAGCTGGCACGATGGTGAGTCTGATGAATCCTAACGTTGCTACGTAAGTAGCGCGGCTTAACGCACATACTAAAAATTTACCGCACGAAGGAGGCCGACGAGGGATAGAGTCAAGAAAATACGTCAAAAAAGAGTAATGAATATACACAGTTATCAGATCTACTCCAACCTGACGCGATAGCAATAAAATCGTAATTTGCTCGACGCGCCATTGGAAACAGTGTCAGGATTCCGAAGCTCATCGCTATTCTGTGTTTTCCCCAACCTCCATGGTAGATATTGGATCGATTCGAGTTCAATGTCTGACAATAACAGGTCCAGATCACTTTATCAAAATATGACAATTTAATTAATCGGTTCTAGATATCTTTTTTTAGGGATCTTTATACTTAAGGGTTAACCTGAATCGGTGAAAACGCTAGTCAGAGGTGGAGCTCTTGTCGCAACTCGTGGAAGAGGTCCTCTCGTGTAGTCGCCATGGCAACGCCCGCACTACGTTCTTCGACCGGTCCCCGGTAGGAACCTCAAGCCACTTCCAAGGTTCAAACTGAACTGACATGAGCATCGTGAATAATCATCGGATAATCAGGATAGGGTAAACCAATTAAGGCAGTTGGATATGTTTGGAAAATAACTTTATTTTTACATATATTTAATTCTTATCCAGAATGATGGCCGTTTTTATCCCTTCATTATGAAACTGGACTTTAACGTGGTCCTGGATTTTTGCATTCAGCCTGATCTGAATCTGCTTGTGTACTGTACTTACAACTGGTGAACGAAAAATAACCAGTATCCCATGTTAGCCGTATAAGGTCGAGTGTAAAACATTTATAGTGTCAGGGTGGCACAAGCATGGGTACATGCACGACGCCGAGGCTGAATGGCGTCCGACAGGGCGCATGTGCGTTGCAGCTGTGACGTTCGTCGTTGGCTCGAGGGTTCTAAAAATACGTACGGCTTGCCTGCACTTGAAAGACTCACGTTAAGTCAAATCCAAGCAACAACATATCTCCTGGCTTGTTTCGCCATGGCGTTGCTGGGCTCAAATATATTTTCCTGTAACAAAGATGCTGGACGGTCTGATGTTTAACCTCTGAATGTTGTAAAGCTTTGAAAAATAGTTAGCGGCAATCATGAAGAGTCAAGCTGTGAATCGACTATCGGACTCGTGATTTTCTCCGTGTTGTAATCGAGGGGACGGATTGTCGAGGTCTCGCGAAAGGGGGTTAACGTGGGAAACACGATCGAAATTATCTTCGGTGGGATCGGTCCGATAACGAGACTGGACGTCGGAAGCAAGACCGCTACCACGGATAAATTGAGTGCTCGTATTCATTAGGGGGTTGCGCGCACGCACAATATTGCAGGAGCGTGCTTTTTACCCTAGCGGGGAATGGTTGCCATGGCAACCGTTGAGAGTAAAGCAAGGAAAGCCGAGAGCAATAAGAGATGGCTGGTGTCCCCCCTTCCCTTCCTCCTCCCCATAGGGCAAATAAACCCCATAGGTAGGGTAGGTGGGATAGGTGCACGCACGAGGGTAGGGAACGTGTACCTCGAACCCTTGTCCTCGGTATATTCACCCGGTATAAGGCCGGAAACGGTCGTCGCGACGGCCATTGTTCCATGGTCGCAGAATCGCGTTACTGCACCGTTAATAATCATCGTCGTCATTTAAACTGCAAAGTCGTTGGGGGGTGGCCGAGGGTGGCTCCATTAAAAAATTTCACTCTGACGAGCGTTAATTCGCGAGGGACGTTATGACTAGGGGGGATAAATAAGGAGGACGAGGAGGGGTAAAAAAATAGACAGTAAGCAACATGGGAAAAGAGGGGGGAGGTCTTGTGAATCTCTTGGTGTCGTCGGACGTTCGGACGAGGGTTGTAACCCTTTTCTTTTTATTTTCATCCCATTTCGTATCTCCTCTTCACTTTACTGTCTGCTTCTCGGTTTTACTTTATACCCCCGACTTTCATCTCTCGTCCATAACCTCCTTAGCCACCCCTGCCCAACCAGCCCGAGGTACCCGGTGTCAAATTAAAATTTTAAATATTCTTGACAATCTCCCGGGAACGATTTTCCTTATTACGAACACACCTTAAAGTTTTTTTTCTTTTTTTACTCTTTGAGATTTCATCCCCTATGCCAATGGCGATCTCTTGAATAAACAAGGGAAGGATAGTGGCTGTACTTAACTCACTGTGCAAACTTACTGTAGGTATGTTATAACTTTTGTTCAAATAATTCAGCCTGAAGTGAACCACTTATCGGAAGGGATGATATTTCTAGCGCTGTTATCACTTCCTATCCAATTCACGTTGCTGGCTCTCAATGGAGATACTCTCCGGAACGCGTTTTAAAGCCCTGGAAAAGGGTGCGTGACGACGACAAATTAGTCCATCTTCCGTGGAAACAAGAACGCCTCTTATCCCGTCATCGTTCGAATTTTGCTATTGGTAACAGGGCGAAACAACACTGGCACATATATCAGTCTACCATTTTTCGTATCCTTTACTTCCCTTTACTCTCTCCCTTCGCGTGTCACGTGCGTCAGATACACTTGACAGTTTTTGGACAGTTTCCAAAACGTGTAGGCTCAGCCAAGAATCGGCGCCCTTGTTACGCGCGTTGGTGAAATTCCAATGCTTTGACCTTTTCGTAGAACGAGGTAAAAAGAGGCTCAGAATCTCTTTGATTCACGTTAGATTGGACTTGCGGATGAGAATGGATGTAATCTTAGCTCTGAATGAAACTACCTATAGTGGCTCTGTCAAATTAGACGTCGCTAGAGGGGTTGACGTAGATTGCGAATTATATGTGAAATGGACTTGATGCTTTATTGTGCCATTGAAGACGATAGAAGCCAGACCGATCATGGATCATGTCTTATTCAGGAATTTTTATCACGTGACACTGAATTACGACAATGGATGCATTAGTGTTTATGGGTCGTATAGAGAGATGATTTTTTTTCACCAATTTACAGGTACTTTCGTGTACTTTAACGCCTGTTAAATCTGCTGGATTTTTGTTGGAGTTATTAGGAATGATTTTTTCTTACGAATCGTTTTAATATTCAGGAAGTACCATGATCTTGATAATAAAATTATTTTTGAAAAATTATTGCTATTTGCGTAATGAATAATGTCTACCGGTATCTCGAAGGAGTTGATAGGTTAGGTACAGTCACGACCCGGAACTCGTTACGCATTCTGTTCCGATCGTGAAATGCCATAAAAAACGTCTCTTAATCCGCATAAAATGAGAAAAATCATCCTATCACTTTTTCGTCCACAGGAGAATGCGATGGATAGTCCCACAACTCCATGAAGGATTCCATGCGGGAGCAAGATGAATTGAGGTTCTTCCTTGCTATTTCCCACGGGAAACCGTCGGCTTCCTCATCGATGCTCAAAAGACAATAGTATCTTAGAATACTCTCAAGAGCATCATGAAAAAGGACCCTCTCCCGTTCTTATCTGAGAATACATTTTTTTCTATTCGATTAAGTATATTCTAATGAGCGTCATTTCAATTCGTATGGAGACATAAGTGTATACTTCATATACGAGTCGAGTTCTTCTTATCTACCTATATCCGGGAATCAGAGTAAAAGTATAGATTCGTAGAAACTACCAAGCTCCAATTGTCCATCGGTAGTTCGACGCTAATTATAGGTCGTAAAGGATACCCCAGAAGAATCGGCAGGCATTATATTTAGGAGATAATATAGCCTTCGCTGATTGTGAGTCTGGAGTCTGAGGGTAAGGTGAATATAATGGATTAGTTCGCGGTGCTGCCACGGATGGCGGGACTGTCGCTTAGGCGCTGCGACCAGATGGCGCCGGCGAGAAACGCCGTCAGTTGCAAAGGGACCACGCACGGTATCGGGCGCGTGTCACCGTGTAAATCTTACCGTAGCCATACAGAGCGGACACCTCGTTGAACATAAGAAGAGAGAGAGTAATCGCGTGTATTCACGGTGTGGTTTGTTGTTCGCCGCGATAGTGAGTGCGTGAGTCGGTCAAAAACGACTGAGAAAGTGCCTGGTGAATAAAATATATTGGCATAGGAAAGGTAGAAGCGTCTCTGGGACCTCGGTGTGAACCGGCCGAGAGTATAAAAGCGAGAAAAAGAGAGAAGAAGAAGAAAAAGAGAGAGAGATACTAAAGCAAGAAAGAAAAGGCAAGAGCGCGCGCCCAAGAGAGCGCGAGGGCTAAGCAGGCGGTGAGGGCCGGAGAGTGCGGAGTTTCGGATTTTTTTTCTCGCACAACGGTGGAGCAAAACGGCCTCAAACTGTGGGGCTCTGGGGCGTTTTTCCTTCCTCCACAAGGGATGTACTACCCTGTAAGTAGCGTCTCCTCGTATGTTTGTTTCGTCTTCGATCGAAACCGACGACTGCGTCGGCCTGCCTACCTAGGCCAGCTAGTCCCGGCGTTCGACGATTAGGCTGACGCCGCGACGCTCCGCGCCGCCACAACCGTACCATACTACACCATACGGCTCCGTTTCGTTACACGTTCAATTTCGTATCTCTCTACGTTTCTATATTCGTGATTTTGTAAATTTAGTACCGTTCCGTGCTCGAAGCTTATGCCTCTCGACGTACTTTGTTCCATTTCAATACCTCAGGTACTGACAGTCCCACCACCTGGCGGGGTACAAAACTAGAATACGGTACTCCTTTATTGTACGACCGATTGGTCCCAGACTTTAGGGCCTTGCTACGGAAAAACTAACGATGCTAAAAATTGTACCTGATTAAAATTATTCTAGTTACTACGTCCCCGTCGTACATGTAACCTTGCATAAGGTGTTCCCATGAGTTAAATGATTCAGTGAAATTCGAGCGGGAGTAATGCCCCAGCAAATCGTTGTCAGCTTCACTATCCCCTTTGCTCCCTTCCTGGCAGAATCAAATTTCGTAGACAATGCCGCGTGAAATAAGAATGCCGTCCGTATACCTGGTCCTGGGAGCCAGGTAGAAAAAGAAACGTTGACCGTTTTATCAACGGAAAATCCAGTCTTCCTCAGGCCTCCACCGAATATATCCCGAAATGTTCTGTATCCCAAAAGCCTCCGGACGACCTTCTCCCGCAGTATGGATTCAGATTTGGCACAATAGCAACTCGACCTTTTCTCTGCTGCTCGTCGTGGTTACATACAACCTAATGCTTCTCGTATGTGTAAAATCATTTAAATGGCAAATACACGTAATTTCCTATATCTGTAACAACTAGGAACTCCTAGTAATTTTGTGACATTGAATTTTCATCGGGAATAATGATATAATCAAATGATACATTTGTGATTCATAAAAATATTCTACAACGCTGCGGTCTTATACCTACTGCGCATCATCATGACCATTTTGCAGTGGTGCTCAGTGCCAGTTGCAATACCATGAAAGAAATGGACGTTACACCGGCCCACGTGGGTTCAGCCAGTACGCCATTTCTTATTATTTCTTTCTTATAACCTCCTTCGCCACTGTGGAGTCACACGAGCGATCATAAATCCTGAGACTTTCTTTAACCGCGTCGTCGGGGGTTAACGCACGGAAATCATCACTTAGAAACTCAGCGCACGAGTCACGTGCGTCTTTGGTGCACACATACGTGTTACTGGGCGCAAGGGTTTTATAAGAAAGTGCTAATGACACAGGTGATTCTGAGAGTCTGACGAATAGGTATTATTCGAAGCATAACAACAGAAATATAGATACGGAAGAATCAATAAGAACTTGAGAAATAATTCTGCACAGAGTTTCTCCTACTTACGGCTTGGTATTATTTCCTTTATTTTTCAATTGGCCAATTTTATCTTGAGATTTTTAGCCCGGTGACACGTGCTTTGCTCGACGGTCATATTTATCTTTTTTATTTAATTCCTTTCTGTCTCATCTTACCAATGACCTACGTCGGCGCCACTCTTGATTTTTCTACACTTTTTTACCTTTACCAAATCTCGCTTTTCACGGTCCTCCATCACTCCTTCTCTCTCTCTCTCTCTCATCTTCTTTTTCTTATTCTTTCTTCTCCGCTCCATCCTTCTCCCAGTCGGCGCAAATGCTCCGCTGCATATTTATCGCAGTGACGCTTCTTTGTTCTCG
Source organism: Calameuta haemorrhoidalis (assembly GCA_031763665.1). NCBI lineage: Eukaryota > Metazoa > Arthropoda > Insecta > Hymenoptera > Cephidae > Calameuta > Calameuta haemorrhoidalis. The sequence goes on along the minus strand of JARPRH010000138.1, from coordinate 755,451 downwards.
ACTTCTATATTCAATCGGGCCTCGCGGGGTCATGCTTCGCTTAGTATGCGGAGCATTTCGCATACGTAAATAGCCGCGTTGGAGACGCGCTTTCCACTCCGTCTTATATGAACACGCGTGAAGCCGCGTAACCACGTATTGAGGGGAGGCGGGATGTGAAAGGGGACAAATTTTGAAGATAACACTTTTTCTTCCTATACCCGTAATCCGTAAGATTGCGCGAGCATTTTGACAGTCTGCAGAAAATTTTTTTTTCCTACCTATTTTAAGTTTTTATTAATTGTCATTGACTGTGCTAGTCTGCTTAAATTCTATTCGTGTTTTGCTGACACTGTCAAGGACGTCGGGTTTTATTTGATCGTGACCAGTTGACAGTCTGCGCATAGAATTGGTATACCGTAGTATAGGTACAGGAGGGTGTAACAGTGCAGTCTCAAAGAAACGTCCGACGTATTAATTATATACTTTTATTAATTTTATCTTCCTTGTCTCGGCGCGATATAGCATTATGGAAAATTCTTCGTCTCGATTCGCTCCATTCGTTTCTCTGTTCACCATGGAAAAACCATAATGGCGCTCTGGATCGTGTCTCTTGTAACCGCGACGGGTCGTTGAACCTCCTGGCTCGTCGTCATTCTTATTAATAATCCCGCTGCGTTTCTCGCGACTATCGAGAGAGAGAAAGAAAAATGGATTCTAAAAAGGAGTCTTACGCACAATCGAATCCTCGCTCTTATCGGCAGCGAATTGCGTCTCGCCAGACGCGTCAACGAAGACGCTTCAGATCGTTTCGTCAAAATGGACGACGTTCACGAGACGTTTTTTTTTACGAAACGTCTACTGCACGTCATACGGCAAAATGCATCTTCGGCAGATCGACGTTGTATTATTATATTTTATACGCATGTAAGTCGCACGGGAGGCGCGAAGTAGGAATTTTCTCGAAAACGCCAACCGAGTGACGCGTCCGCCTAAAATAGGGACTCAGGGGAGTCACTCTCTTTCTTTCTCTCTCTCTTCCCTATTTTTTGCTACATGCACAATTTACGCGCTTAGTCATACGTCGTAACTACGTACACGTCTTCGCGCTATATCAGCAACTGTACAGACATCCTCGACTATGAACACAGATGATACTCTTCCACGAATCACGAGGGTGGACGGATACTTAACGGGGGATCTGCAGCGCTTGGCGAATCTCCAACGAAATTTTGCATTGCTTCCTTCGCTGTACCTCTCTCTCCCTCTCTCTCTCTCTCTATCTCCTTCTCTGTGCTTCGGCCGGAACCTCCATAGGCGTACGCTGTACCTATATATATGTATATTATATATATATACACACTACATTATGCATATATATAGAGAGAGAGAGAGAGAGAGAGCTACTCCAATACCACGTTTCCAAGTGGCAATCAACCTCCCAACTTGTTTCTCAATCCTTCTGCACGTATCTCAGCGTGTTATACCGAAAAGCCTACTGGAGGCGCTTTTTGGCAACGATGCGTTGAAATTAGCGCACGTTTTTCCCCCCCAAAAAAAAAGAAAGTACAAAGTGCAGTGCACTCTGCCTACGGTATCAACGTGGTCCAGCACGTGCATCGAAGAGGCAACGGTCTCTCAGAGCGCGCTGGATTATTAATCGTTCTACGAGGGAGTTAGGTGTGCCGCCATTGCTCTGGACACATTTTTCAAAGCCACCCTTTAAACCTCTACCGTTAACTCACCCTATTATATATAACCCTTCGTCATCCGGAGGGTGATTCACGGGAATGGACCATTCGTATTTCGGGATAGCGATTCTCTTTGTTGTTCCTGGAGGTCGTATCACGCTCGCTTGATTGTTTTAATAATTTTTAGGGTAACAGCTACCCGTTCGTCCCTTCACGTGACACTGGTAAAACGAGTGTTTTTCTTTAAATATATTTCTTTTTTTTTTAATTTACTCAACGGGACTTTGTTTCCTTGTTTGTAAACGAAATTGAGACTTGGTCCGAACAACCTGGCTGATTGTCTCTACTATGGATCTAGTTTCTGGGAGTTGATTCTGGTCTCGGTATATGCCTGAGATTTTTCTCCACGGAATATAACGGCCTGGGGATGCCGGTGCAGATATCGACCAGCTCCGAGTCGCAGCTTCTCTTTAAGTCATCCGGGACCCACTCTTCGCCCTCCCTTACCCCCTGGTCCCACCAGCAGTGAGACGGAGCCACCTCTACGAGCATCACAAAACCGTCTATCTATATCTGACTCTATCTATGTATCTATCCATCTTGTTATCTATCTATCTGCTAGTTCTATAGATTCATAATTTTTTCCTTCCAGTCTTGCGGGACTTTTCATCAGCTCCCTTTCATCCCTTACACTTTGCTTTCTCGATATAGTCACAACTTTAAGACCGGGCGTCCATCTAGCAGTCACTGGCACCCAGTCTAGACATTGGCCACTATCTCTTCCGCGGTACCCGGTATGTGCCTCTATTTTCTTAGGTGTCCTATCTTACCTCAAATATTTTCCCAACTTACTCACGTCCAATCGACGGTCCTTCGAGTAACGTTCTCTAGCACGTCAACAACCAATGTCCATAAAGGACCCGTTTAGGTCGGTATAATCGTATACGGACAAAGAGCGAATATCGACAAACACGTAAAACGATAAGAGGCAGACCCAAAAATTGAACAAAGTCCGACCTTTCTCCTTTCCCCTATGCGCGACACCATTTCACTCGCTTTGTTTTAATTTCTTTTACATCGCTCGGCTCGTGATCCAGGATAGTTCGTTGTACGACTATTTACGGGACTCTCTATGCCAGACTGTCGGCGATAATGGCTCAGGTCATCGAAGGCTATCGGCTTCACTGATTACTCGGCTCTTGGGTCAAACCGTAATCAAGTAAAGTCGAGCCCGAATCCTCGTGTCTGGTCTCAATGTAAAATAATGTTTTTATTCACGTTTTACGATTACAAAAATTACGTATTTATTCCCTCGAGGCGCAATTTACGTTGTGCTAATGAAGAATAACTATTTTTTATTGTCAGATTGAAAATCTTTTGTACTTGGCTAAATTATCGGATGTCTATATAGATACATGATCTCACTGATACCGTTGAAGCATTGCGCGCTAAATATTCGTATTTCATTGGCAGGTAATTAAAGGGGGTTTTTATCTTGCAGGTTTTTTTTTTTCTTTTTCCTTCTACACCCCCAACCAGAGGCCTATGGCGATTTATGGGATTCAGTATTAAAACACAAATGAAATTTATTACCCTTGCTCGTCCGTGCCTTCTCGAGACGCACATGCTACTGACAGCCTCTTTTATTTCGTATTACGCTTATTCGTGGAGCTTTATTCCAGCTTATGGATTTTATTCCGGCCGTGCTTTTACTTTATTGTTGTTTTTTTTTTATTTTCTATCTCTCTGTCTCTGCTCGTCTTTCTTTCGTTCGCCATTGTCACTCTGTCCAGACGGAATCTTGTTTGAGCTCGTGGAAATCTCGATTACGAATTTTCAGATGCTCTTCTCGCTATTTTAACACGTTTTTCTCTAACTTCTTTCGTTATTTTTTTTCGAAAAAGAAGTTTTACAAGCTTTACGCCACAACCGGAAGCTGCCATTAACAAGAAGACGTCTTCTTTGTCTCTTGACCTTTGAACGCAAATGCGCGTAACGTGCTATAGCATATCTATAGCATCTCTCTATAGAGAGACTCCTCTCGCGCTTCTCTGACGCTACTCGGATTCAAGAGCCTGTACGATAACATTGATTATCGGACGTCTGTATATAGGTTACTGTTTTTCATGTATTTGTCTTTTATTTTTTTATATACTGATTACCTATCAGTCTACCCCTGTAACGAAGTTGCCCGTGTATTGCGTGACACGAGTATTCTAAAATAATCCCACTTCTAAATAGACGACACGCATCCTGAGTCCTGTAAAACTTTGCCTCTTCAGATCGACTATCGTCGCCAATGCGAAAACCAGCTCGCTCCTAATTCGCATATTTTTATAAATAACACAAATATTATTTTTCACGTGCGCGTCGAGTCTCAAGTAGCATACATTTTGTTATACAACGTTTTAACGTGGTCTGGTGGTTATTGAATACAAAAAAATTCCACTACGTTCTACGTGTATACTAACCATTGAATTTCTCTTTGTTTCAGGTAAGTGTCTTCTATTGTTTGACAATGGCGTAGCAGCGTCGTGAGTCACGAATTGGATTATCGAACTATATTATAATACGTACGCTAATGCAGGAAGGTGGTTTAGTAACCACTTCCTATACGTTACAGTCTGGTATTTTTATTCGGTGAATGAACGAAACTACGAGTGGCCACACTTACGTTACGTCACACTTATGAAATCGAATATCAATTGTATTGACGTTAATCAAGTATAGGGAGGAAACATCGAAAATCAGATATAGTCAATTTATCGAAAAATCTCAGTGCGCAATCCCGTTGATATTTTCGTAGATGTTAGAAATAATTTTAGCCGACTTCTCGATTGGTTTTTTGATCACGTGACGTCTATCCAGACTCGACGTCGACTTCGAGTGCTCTGCTATACGACATTCCGATGACTTGAGGTATATTAAAAATATAGGAGAAACTCGAAGATGCGACACCTGGAGCTTATTGGAAAACGTATACCGCAGGCATTTGGTAATCGCGAAGTGCATGCTGGGAAATTTGCAATATATCCGTATTGGTTCACAGGAGACCAGGAGAATGTTACGCGATGCTGATGCGAATGTAGACGCATCCGGTATTGTGTCTTTGGTCCAGAATACGTAGGATGGAATTGGAAATTAGATAATCTGAGGTAGAACGAGAGATGCAATTCCGATAGTTGATTCTATCCATAACGCGTTAATAGAAATACCGTAAATTCACTGATGGGAATATTGGTATAGGGATTTTCGAACGATGTTCTTTTGCGCGTGAAAATTTGAGGTTAGGAATATGTATCTTGAATGATAATTAAGGAATTTCGTTTTGGTCATGTCTAAATTTGTACGGGCATTTTCGTGATTGATTTTTAATGAATTATTACGTAGTGTCAATGTTTGAGTTAGCCGTGACGGGTGACCCCGATATAGCACCAAAATAAAATCGATCGTTTATTTATGTCGTGGGGTAGTCTGCTCTGCTTTTGGGGATCGTCAAAGGATGATGTACCAGAGGTGAATTTCTATGAAGCGCGGGTTTTGGGTATTTTTGGAAATGTTGAATACACGTATTTCATATGTGTTTGCCAGCTGTTTGTTTAGATGAATGGGAGGTACAGTCACTTTGGAGATTTCGACCGGTTTTAGGATCGGGCCTATGACATTATTTTCATTGAACTTCCAATCGTCATGTTTGTGAATACTTGGGCACGTGGTTTTAGGATTATGTTGCCAGTACCGTTAAGAAGATGCTGCGCGTAAAGGACGTCTGATCTTTCTCTCCTTTGGTAATCGTCGAAGGAATTCGACGTTACTCGAAATCTCTGCCCTCTGAACTTGCGTGCCCTGTTATTACTACCCCGAAATTAAACCGTTCATCATTCGAAACCGTTAATCATGCCGTCCCTCCAGGGCCGGATGCAGACTCACTCGACGTGGACTTGGTTTTTTTTTTCGACTGTACGGACGAGACTCCGAAAAGCATCCAGTTGGAATTCCCACGCGAAATTTGTACAGGAATTCACGTAAATTCTTTAAGAAAGTGAAAAGGTTTCTATTGTTGTCGTACACACGTGCTGTCCGTTGTGGGCGAAGGGAATAAATAAAAATACAGCTGACATCAATCATTTCTCTATATTGTCAGGGGTATTAAAATTCACATCCCTTGTACCGACGTTATTTCTTGTTGTTTATTTTTGTAGCGTATAGGTTAGGTATTACTGCTTAAAAATTTGTATATTTTTGATTTTTCTTTTATTTCGAGCGTTTTTTAAACCCGTTTTGTGCTTCGAGAATTTCCTATTGTGACGAGCGAGGGGTAGGTAGGACGCCTTTATCAGTCGCTTCAAAATGCGAGCATCACGCGTAAAATCGAGTGGGAGTTATATGGGTAGTTCTCGAATGGAGGACGCCATTGCTATACGACGACGTCGACGCCGTAGGATTTTACTTAGTTCGCAGGAAGTCGACTGCGCGCTTTCGTGTAAAACGGCACTGGGTATACATCATCCCCGCCGTCACCCGGTATTATCCGATCGTCTCCTATCAGTCCGCTATACTATGTTCAGAAGGGATAGTTAAGCCGGTAACGTTAAAATCCTTCCGAAAGCGACCCTGACTCCTAACCTCCATTAGAATTAATCCTTAAGGCTGATATCGACAGAGCTTCCGTCGCACATACCTTTCGGCAATAGTACCCGAACACGCGACACGAATTTATATACACGCCCGTGACACACGAGGAATCATTTAAAATATCATTCATACCCAAAGTAAAAGGGTAGTTCTCACTTTTATTTACCCCGAGCGACGCGATCTATACTCGATCTCCGTATAGTCAAAAAAAACAGACTGTTCGATCGGTAAGAAAGAAAACTGTAATTTTTATACTCTTTTTTTTCGATTCCTCGCCAATGATATTGATATAGTATATGCATAACGTTCACGATACAGTATGTACACGTAACACAGTCGTGTGCATAAGACTGTGCTATCGCGTTCAGTACGATTGATATTTATTTTACAAAAAAATATCTGCACAATTTCCATTTCGACGATCATCTTAGCGAAACACGCGACGCGAATTTCCGACGTTCTCGAGGATATTACGTCACGGCGGCACCGAGTTTCCTCTATCGCTAAACGGTACGACGAAGCAGCCTGCCTGACAATACGACTTGACTAGCCGCTCCGGGGATAGACAGTCTCTTAAGAAAGGTAGAAAGATATGCGAGAGAAGGAATAGACACGTCGCAGGTTCTTGTTTCCATTTCCCGTTCTACTGTTACTCACTTCACGGCGCTGTGCTTAGACAGTGTACTAGCGCCGGTAGACGAAGCACCGAAGTGAACGGAGTATCATTCGCTAAAGCTTTGTACGTCCGTAAGATAATAATCTCGAGCCATATAGATCGAACGCTGGTAATTAAGGAAGTCCCAGGGTGCATTGCGCAACACTTCTGCGCAGTGTCACGTCCGAAGGGCACTGCAAGTGGATGCGACAGAGAAACGAATTGATTCGATTATATTTCGGGGTATCGCATCCGCTGTGAAGCAAGCAGCAGGCGCGACCTATCGAACCAGTTGATTCCCTGTTGTTGTTGTTGTCGTTCCCCGATTTATACCACTTTTACCTTTCTTTCATTTCGAGTCTCACGATCTACATGGTGTCTCAACGAAAACGAAATTTTTCGTCTGTTTCCTTGTACTTTTTCGCTAAGGAAACTGGTAAGTCGTACTTGTAGTTTCATGCGGCCCAGATACTTTGCATAGTCTCCGAGGAATTCGTTACGTCGTCATTCATTGCGCGATCGACTAGTGGCTATTATATATAATATATAGGTCAGGCTAGGTTTGGTACTGCCGAAGTCGATGCAGCGTCTTTAAGTATTTGAATATTTTTCAATTATTCCATGACCATACTCAAGATCGTTATACGCGGGAGGATTTATTAAATAGATACTGGAATATCTAACTTGTCAATATTCTAATACTTTTTTAATGGTAGAAGCTGTAGTGAGTCTATTGACACTGGTTTCTATGTTGACTCACAGATGCTCATTGATAAAACTTATTTACCTTACTGCTTTGCTCTTCTGTGCTCTGCTATGAATTCTTTTTCTCTCTCGGCGCTATAATAATGTTATTTATCATTTTCTCTCTCTCTCTCTTTAGTGTAGCGACAACATAACGCACATGCTGGCGATATCGCTTTGTAGAAACATCGAAACCATCGAAGCGTATTTCGCGCAATGCAAAGAGTAACGCGTCATGCAAAAACACACAGTGCGATCGTTGTTCTCATTAATGGCGACTCGACGTCCATAACGTTTGTGTATCAGAAACTGGCAAGTTCGTGCAGCAGTTTAACGCTAAAAAATTCGCAATGACGCGGCGATGGTGTCATTGCGAAAATTAGGAATATTTAGCACACACGATACACAGTCCACGCGTGCAGGTACCGTATAGCAGAAAACGGCTGGAATGGCGTCAACGGATTAATTTCTTCTCTGCAAAAAAGAAAAATAAGCATAATGAAAATTGGCAAATGAAATTTTGATAAATTAAAAATGAAGAAAAAGGCAAGTTTCGCCAAACTTGTGACGTACCGTACACAAGTATCGTGTCGTAAAACGATTTCGCGCGCGACACTGTCTCCGCGTTACAGTTTGTTCCTGATGATTTTATGGGACGTTTCCACGAGCGCGACAGTTCGTTAATGCCCACGCCTTTGGATTCGCGCCAAATCGAAGACTCGTTCCCGAGGACGGACACGGAAATGTTCTCAGGGTGCAAAACCCACCTTGAAGTAATTTCTCGTGATATTAGTCACAGGCCTACCGGTTGTGTGAACGCGCCTTTACGAAGGGCTCCTGTTCGAAACAACTATGGGGAACATGTGGGCAACTTTTGTAGAAACGGATTCGCCCAGCTGCGATGTCGTTCCGAGGGGTCCATCACTATTTTCTTTAGTTTTCTCTTTCTCTCTCGCACTCTTTTTTTTTGTCCTCGAGCGTCCTCGCTCCCTCTCACATATTTCCATCCAGCCAACTTCTATACGTGAGAAACTTTTTTTCTCGTTCCTTCTCTCAAACTTCGTATAGTCTCTCGGTTTTGCTTCGATACTCTTTTTCGAGGTCCCCGCGGCTCGTTCGACAGACGCGGATCTGAAAGTTTC
>JARPRH010000138.1:698725-710044 GCA_031763665.1 Calameuta haemorrhoidalis | reverse complement strand
CTTAAAACAAGGCCGAATCGCGATTATAAATAATCACGAATTAAACAACATTATTATTGTTTGCACAGTAGGTATAGTGCCAAGTGTTTCTTAACACGTTTTACCTAACAAGCGTCACGAGTCACGTGGTAAACTATATATAAATTTATAGAAAGCTTCGTTCGATTCGATTAAATTGTCCTGTGCTCTGACCTCGATCTCTGTTATTAATTAGAAGTTTAATTAAGACAGCGTAACTGACATATGATATGACCTATGCAAGTTACCGTTTTGCCTTCACGTTCCCTTTTATTATTTCTTTGGCCTGATTTTTATGGAATATATAGATATAGGTATGTCATTTTGAAAATTACCATTGGGTAGGTGTCTATGTATATGTGAGGTCATATGTCAATTTTTACATAATTTTGATTGAATTCGAATTCAGTACTTTGTGAATATTTATTTTTTCGTTATTTTTTTAATACACCATTTTTTTATCGAGAGCCTTCACACGACCCTCGCTCGATTTCTTATCGGATACTTCGGGTTGCGCAAGATATTTATCGAGATTCGATTTTCCTAAGGGTTCCGTGGCCTTTCGGGTTTTGAAAATAGAAATTTTATTGGAAATCTCTATCGAATGTCGACTTCACCTGTATAACCTTTAGCTACCTATATTCATGAGTGGATTTAGAAGGGTTTCTTTTTGTACAATGTAAAATTCCTACTGGTGATGTAAGGTGAATTTGTTGATTTCTTATTAGATTAAATTAAATGGAATTGAATGGGATAGTAAAAATTGACAAAATTTTTTTTACGATTAATATTTTGCATGCATGTGCTCTTTTTAATCACAATTTGTTTCATTGCTCAAAATTATTTTTACCCTGTCTTTCTTGTGTTTCATTAAAATTGCTAAATGTTTCTATTTTTGTCAAAAATTTTCAACAAATAGTAGAAAAGTAGACTTTTTTATAAAAATATAATTTGCACAATAATCAGTATACATACTTTAAAAAATTGTCTTAGTTCAAATTTTAAACTGATTTCGTTCTACCTCGTCAGAATATTAATTCATGAATAAAACGGACAAAAACAATACAGATTTTCAAAGAAAAGGATGAAATTATCTAAAAACGGAGTAAAATTGACTAAAACACGACTTTTAGGACTAAAATCATAAAAAAATTTAGACTCGGGTCACCCCTCGACTATTCTTGCTAAAAATTCCAACTCGCTCCCCTCTTTATATTTCCATGAATTCGAAGTTCCTGATAAGCGCAACTCCCTGCGTAGAAGGGAAGCAATTTCACCCTATTTATTTAAAATAGTCTCTCCTAAAGTGTATCTGATCGAACGATAGTAGATATAAAAAAAGTAAGGTATAAAAACAAAAAAGAAGCTACAGCGATTTAATATTAAATCAGCAAAGCAGCCCTAAGTCTGCGACGCTTTGTTTTTTTTTGTTTGGAAAATTCTTATTAGAAAGTTTTTTTTTTTCAAAATCTTTTCATATACTCTGCTAACCTTAACGCCACAGCAGGCTTTTCAACCCTCTTTCTACCTTTCATACAGTACCTGGAGCTCCGAATCCCTGGAATTAAAAGTCTTTCGTATTTACAAAGTTTCCGAAGCAACCTAAAGAGGTTTTAGCGGATGCCTGAGAACTTTTCGATAACTTTTAATTCACCCCTCCCACTCTAATCCAGGGATGAACTCACTCCTGTCTCAATCAAATACTGTATCACTAATTCGCGGTCGATAACAGAATTTGTTCAGAATTACATTCGCTTTCTTTTTCCATTTTCCTTTTCGGCTTCTTCCATCCCCTTAATTTAACCCACAGAAATTTTTTACGCACTCTTTATCACGTCTAGAAAAATCCCTTATCAATTAATAGCCTTGTTGGTCGATCGATACTGATAAGCACGTAAAGCGTTCACTTTAATTACCCTGCTATATTGAAATCACCCACTTTTCGTATTTCCCCCCTTCACTCCCCTGTAAAAACCTTTTTTTGCCATGCACAGCATACGTAAAATTTGTATAATCAAAGATTTGACTATCAAGACCCTTTATTCATTTATTTATCGCATTCAATCCGCACGGTTATTCCTTAAAGTGGATTTACCTTCAAAACTCGGTGATACCAAAAAAAAGTAGTTAAAATAATACGCGAAGAATTTTCATAAATAAAAAAAACATCATCGGAGATACGAAAAAGGGAAAACGAGAAAAAAAATAATATACCCCTAGGCATCAAGAAAAAAGGGAACGTGTCAGCATAACGAGGAGGGAGAAGAGAGATAGTCGTTCCTGCCGTTGAAAATGGGGTAAAGTTTCCGGAGGAGCCTATAGCGGGACATTTTGTTGTTGAGCGCGAAGAGCGCATGCGAGAGCGTGTCGATCGCGAAACACGAGGGAGATCGAGGGGCGAAAAAGGGGAGATTCTGAGGAAAAGCATTGGAGTTGATTTGGACGAGAGGGGGAGGTAGGGACGGAAGTTAGGACGAAGGTGACAAAATTCACCTCAAGTATAAACTAAATGCTTATATTCGAGACAAGAAGAAGGTGCAGGTCGTAGGTATATTAAAGTAAAGGGAAATACCTACCCTGTGCCATCTTTCGAAACAATTAGGATTTATATAAAAGACACACTATATACAGTCGGCCATCTTCGTTTTCGGGATTTAGTCTTTCGAGCTAGGAATGGATCGGTGCCAACTCTCGGTGAGCCTTTCTCTTCAAATTATCCCGATGTTGTCTCTCTGACTCTCTTTGCTCTCTCTTTTTCTTTCTTTATATATATATATATGTATATATATACATATCCCTATATATGGATTTGTCTTTATATATTTCTCTCTAACAGTGCTCCTAGCAATCTGGCTCTGATTCTGTTGGCTGTTCTATATACTTGGCATTTCGCTTTCTTCTTTGGTGTACTATTTATTATGGACACCCGATACATTTTACGTGTCGTAATGTGCATTAATACTTCTGCCCGCGTTCCCCTTTGTGTAATTAATACTTTTCGTCGTTTGTCCTTCTACTCGTACACTGTTCACATCGGTGTAGATTGACAAGAGTAAGAATTGACAATTGACGATGGACCAGCTTGATGTGAAATTTGAAAGAGATTAACCTACACATAAATGTTTTTTCAAATTATTAAATTATCAGGATACATCTTGCGGTTTTGGTTTATATGGGATTTACGTTGTATGTGGAATAATACTGGTCTGTTTTAATGGAAATAATTTTTTTTTTTTTTTGTTTGAAAAGTGATTCGTTGCTGTATTTGTCTTTTCGTTGAAACCAAAGAACAGAAGGGAGAACGTCTAATATTTTTCTTTCATTTCCGAAGCATTGTATCTCGGGTAATGTGCTAGACAACGGATAAAAATGTCCCTTCCAATATTGTTTCTGTTGTTTTCCACAGATTTCTTGTTTTTGTTTCGCATCTTGCATTCGCCTGCCTTGTCGTGCTGGCTGCTGTTAGTTATCGGAGATGCATTCGTTGTTTGCCTGTTCGTTGTTGCACCGAATGAAATTTTCCTCGAAAAATCTCAAAAAAAAATTTTAACAAATTTTATATTGTTTCGTACATAAACATTGCCCCGTTAACAAACAAGACAGAGTACAGTGTGGATAATACGAGTGATGCAAAAATACTGTACCTCATTTGTTCAACAAGCTTAAAATCGATATCAAAAATACTACTATAAAATAAAATACAGTATGTATAATACAAGTAACAGTAAAGTTTTACCTAGTAAAAAATACAGCCTCCCTACGTATCTCCTACAGAATCTTACAATAATTTTTGCACCCTGCTGTACCTCACTCGTCAATAACCTAACAAACTTCGAAGCTCAACGTGACGTCTCATGTACGTACACCTATCCATCGTAGAGTGTACTAAGTTTCAGGGGACTTCTCATAACAGAAATTGCCAACGTGAAAGTCCCCTCCCTCGACAAAGGATAGTTGACCAAGTCGATACCTTCCAAGCAACTATCAGCGACCCCCTGCCACTGTTAACGAAAGTTACAGATTTTAATATGAGTTCATCGTACAGCATCCAGAGCCAGAAGTGCCCGAGAGTAAAGTTAGCGACACATAAATTCTATATAATACGTAGGAAAGAAAATTAATAACACGGCTTGGCAAAAGGCGCGGAGCAAGACGCGAATATACGTCGACGTCATTCTGCCCGATATCTATGAGAAAATTTCGAAAGTTCCTACTCAATCCCTTATATACGAAGGGTGGTTATATATAGGGGTGGCTATATATAGGTGCTGACATATATATATGTCCATACACATACACATATAGTATAACTCGCAAAAGTGTCAAAGGTATTTCTCAAGAGATACGATTCACCCTAAGGATTTCGTATGAACGTGCACACCATTTTGTACACTCTCGAGATTAATTTTGATTTTATTGGTAAGCGCTAGATTTCGAAAAAAAAAAACAGTAAAACTCAATATCACGCGAACCGCCTATTAATCAAACGGACGACCCTTCATTCGTTCTACCTGACGTTGTACAATAATTTCATGGGACTTTTCTTATCCTTTTTTCATTTTATTTCTTTGGATTCAGCGATTTCTTATCGCTAGGATAACGACGTGTTTGTCTCACTATGATTGAATTCATACCGTACGATTTACTCGCACGCTACCGAATCGCTTAATGGCATCTCACGATAATATATATTACTTAAGGGGTAGGCCTTGTACCAACCCATTACTTTTTCCCACCCTTCTCTTTCATGAAAAAAAAAAAAATTCGCTCGCACCAGCTTTGCAATCTGCCCGTGTACAAGAGCCATTATTTTCCTCGCCATATTTTCATCGTAGCACTTTCTTCACTTTCTTCGTATTTTTACTCCCTTCTCAGCGTCCCAAAAAGTCTTTTTTCTGGACCCTAGAGGTAACCTGGCTACAACTATACGATCTATTTTCGGGGTTTGCCACGTCTCTGGGATATAACGTGTAACACGGAAACAGTAGTGATAGCAGCTTCCCGTCCCCTTTGCTCGTATAGGGTGCTGCCAGTCTAAGGGTAGCGTGAAAAAAGTAGGAAGACGATAAACTGTGAAAAATGGCAGCTTGAAAAGATTCGCTATGTGTAAAATTGTATACGTTACGTTGCGCCTGCCTATAATATATATAATGTTTAAGGGAGGTTCCGTATAGAAATCCAGAGGAATAAGACCTATCAAGCATTAAGATATATTATCCCTGACAGGAAGAATAGGAACCTAATAAATCTGTAACACGGACCCTCCAAGACCTTAAAGCTGCGCTTTCAAGCTGCCTATACTACTCTTTTACAGACGTAGGGTGAAAGGTTAACTCTGGGACTGTTTTCCGATACAGCCTATGCATACAGTCAATGAAAATTTACATGGCCGAAAATTTACTGCTCAGCAACCTTCCCAAAGGCTGCAAATTAAGTTGGGTTAAGTAGGTACATTACAGATTCTTTATGACGCTCGAATTGTGTATATGTATATATATATGTATATCCTACCCTAGTTTCATCGTTATAGGTAACTCTTGAATAGGAAATAAACAGGTATATATCTGGCTTATGTATTACATAAGTGTATGTATACCTAACCTCTAGTGAAATTTTTCCCAGTCATAACTTCGGCCACGTTTAATCCCAGCTAGTCGTTAACCGTTCCCAACCAGTTGGAATAAATACCTAATTGCCAGTTATGACATACTAATTATAATCATCCCTCGATTAAATTGCTTATTAATTAAACCAGTGGCGAGGCGAGCACTGGAACCTCGTGGTAATTCGACGCCGCGACGCTCACGCCCGGCGTGCCAAGTCCGCTTGTTAGAATATTCCGAGTCGTTTACTATCCAAGACGCGCCAGATGCTCTCAGATTAGACTAATAAGTGCAACTTACTCGGAACCAGGAGAGATGACAAAATAATTTTAAAAAAGAAAGTACTTTCTCCCCCTTTCGACTCGTTCTACAAAATGGCCACGCGAATGCCTTGTACGTTAAAAATTGTATTAGTGAATATAAAAATGTGCAGTATTCGTTTAAACCCATTTTAATTTCATACGTGTACTTTTTCATGAGTGATATAACGATTTTAATGGCACCGATCATAACTAATCGAAATTATCGTATCTATCGATACTATACGATCGATCGATTATTTATCGAATTTTTCCTAAAGTTTCTTAAAAATGTCACTATGGAACTATGTATATATGTATGCACGTGCATTAAAATCTTATTCGCCATTTTGTTCACTATATTTCCCACGCGTAATATTCCGTACGTATCTGTCCACAAGTGATGAACTCCATTGATTGACTATAGATTGCATAAAAAAAATTTGTACGAATATACGTGAAGCTGAATTAGCAGCGTTGAATGGAAAGCTTCTGGCTGAAAGCTACTGTACGACTGAAAATCCTGAATTGCTGGCCTTTATTATTGTCGTTGCTGTTCTTTGTATTTTTCTTTTCCGACATGTATCAATGAACTTTTGATGAAATGTCAGAATTTTCTTTTATTTCCCCCATACACGTTAGTACATGGATATCTCATTCACATAAATACCATTTTTTAATTATATGAAAAAAAAAATATATATATAAATTTGTATAAGACATAACGAGAGTTACTAATGGTTTTTATTTTTTATTTTTTTTTTCATATGTTTCAGTATGCGTCCAGTGGCCAGAGGGTAGGTGCATCCACGACGTGCCTGAAGAGGCACTCCTGACTCTTTACTCCGAAATACGCGAGAACTGTCACGGGTTCTCCTAGGCGTCTCCGACATTTCAAAAAAGCTGCTGATTCGAAACGAGAACAAAAAAAAAAGATAGATTATCAAAACGTGACCGTACAACCTCGCAATAACCGTTTAAAGCCAAACAAGCAAACAGAAACTTGAAAATCAATTTGAACTTTCAAGTACTCGACCCCAGAGCCGCTACAAAAAAAAAAAGGAAAAAAAAAGAAACAGAAAAATGATACCACGACCAAGCAAAACCGAGTATATGCCATATATAGAGATTAACGATAACGTTTTTCCTATTTCTCTATTTGTCTCTTTTTATATATACGTACGTATATATATATATATCCATCTTTTATCTTTCCATCTGTATCTATATATCTCTATCTCTCTGTCTATCTCTCTCCCTCTCGAGTTTTACGATTTTTCATCCGATATCCGCAACAAGCGGATATGACGCGAAAGCTAAATACTCCAATAAGCCAATCATGAGACAGTAATGAAAAAAACATTGCTTTTGTATTACTTTTTTTTTTAATCGCGAATCGAAGCTAAGAAAAATTTATTAGCTGTCGGGAATCTTTTTTTTTAATGATCCCAATTACGGATTTTAGCATTCGCGTCGACGAATACTTTATTAATACAAGTCCGGCTTAACACTGACGCGCATTGGTCCTCGACACGTGTGAAATTTAGGTTTCGCTGATATACTCTCTGCAGCCAAGGTGGGTCCATTTTATTTATTCTTATCACTGCCATCCACGTTCTATTCTCTCGCGAGAATCCGTTCACACTGATTGTCAATTATTTTGAGTCCAATCGGTGAGAATTTCATTGACGCAAGAAAGCTTGAGATTACTTAAGAAAAGAAAAAAAGCAAAGAAAAGGTTTAGCGTGATGAGAACCTATAGGTCAGTGCTAGGCCGAGGAGAGAGAGCATTAATCTTAACAGAGTGTCAAGCCTTCCTTTATTAGGGTCTCTAAGATTAAGACAGGGTTTAAAATAGGAATAGGGTAAGGTTAGGTTTAGTCAATTTTAACCAAAATGAATAATCAGGCCGCCGTTGACGCACATCTTATGCCGTGAATGCCTCGGCTATTTTATTTTATTTTTTTTTTCTTTGAATTACAACTTTTATACCGTTCGCTATCGCGTTGTGAGATAACTCAAAAAATTATTGTGCGAATTTGAAAAAATATAATAATACGCTCTTAGGTTTTTTTTCGAAGAAAAAAGAGCTGTCGCTATTTCCACTATTTTTCATATAATTCATAATGACTTGAATAGTGAAATATATATATGTATATGACATACGTCATTGTTTAACAAACTATCTAATTCTTATCCTTTGCGTTATAGCAATGGTAAGAACGAATCATTTACCGCCTCAAAATTTTCGCCTTTCCACGATTTTCTATATGTAACGAATTGTTGACTTGCCGAAATCAGTATTTCAAGATAATAAGCGTCTTGTGACATTTTCAAGAGACTTTACCACTTTTATATATACATATATACACCAATGAAAATACTTAAATCACATAGCAGCCAGTCGTTCGATTTCCGCTGAGATCCGCAGTCTCCTTTATTATCGAATTCACGTTCAGATTCAAGATGGGATTTACAGGGTGATAGATAATCGTCGAAGTGAATATTGCGAATGATGGTTTAAAAATGATTTTTTAAAAGACGGTCTGAGGCATCACGGCAAAGGAAACTGACGCGTGAATAAGGATACAAATAACGAAGCGCTGACGGCACTAAGTTTGATTTTTTTTTTTCTTTTTAATTTAACTCTTTAAGTATTAAGGAAACGACTACAGGGTATCAAATAGTATTGTCATTTTTTAGTATATTTTTGTATGTGTATATTCCGCGATTTATCTCGTTCTAACGTTTCTATTTCCAATTTTTCTTTTCATTCTCATTCCTTTATTATTATGTATAACTATTCTTTTCCCCGACACTTACTCTCTTCCATATATTTCTATCTTCGTCTTTCCTTTCTGTTACTTCAAAGCGTTCCACGGATAGTATGGCCCGATAACAAATAATGAATTTTACGTTACGTCCTCGGGCCATTGTTCCAATCGTGATAATGATGATAATTAGTAATTAAAAATTTTTTAGTTTTGGTTCACCAATATGGCCGACCTTTTTTTCGGCCGATCGATACAGGGTAGCATTTTCTAGTGAGAGAATTTTTATTATTACGGACATAGATGTCAGATTAGATAATCTCTATGTATACGTCAGACGGAAAAGAGACACTGCGTGTATACGTCACTTGTCTTGCATTTTATTTTGGGCGCCATTACGAAACGTCACTCGAATTCTCTTTTCAATTAAAAATAGTGACACTGTCAATTGATTACGTCGTGGCCGCGCGAATTTGAGTATCCGCGAATGTATCATGATTGACAATATTTCGCAATATCGGTCGCAGTACCTGTATTCGCGAAATGAAAAGACGAGCCCGGTAAACTAGCCGAATTTTTCTTTTCTCTCGAAAAAGAACAAAGGCGTTACGCAAAATATCCCATTTTTATATGAACAGTAAAACAGACCGCGGATCCTCATTTTGCGAGGTCGCACGTTTCGATAAAAAAAAAAGATGAACAAAAAAATTATGGCAAAAACAAAAATACCTCTCAGGTACAATGCATATTATATACATATATATAATGTGTGTGTGTGCGCGCGTGTGTGTGTGCGAAGCGTACAAAACTTTAAAGAAAAAAAAAGACAAAGAAAATCCGAAGAGTACCAACCGTCAAAGACTGATATTAAAATTAAAAAAAAGAAGCACTAAAAAGACAATACAGAAGAATCGCGAGTCGACGTGATAAAAAAAAAAAGAATTCGCGCAGTGTAACCAGAATGCAGTATTTTTTTACAAGACTTATTTACACGAGTTAAACGAAAAGAAGAAAAGACAGATGCGACTTAACGTTTAAGTATGAGAGAAAAAAGATGAAAAAAGAAAATACAATGATACTGTTATCATCGTAAGTTGCGTTACAATAATATGTTAATGATAGTAGAGCTGTTCTTTTTTACATGTGCGTGAGAATAATTATTATATAATACAGTAAATAATGAATACAATATTATTAGATGTACACGTGATACACGCGACAGAAGTGACACGTGGCAAGGATGACGTTTATTGCCAAAAACCAAAAAAAAAAAAAATGAACAAAATTATAAAAGATAGGCGAATTTTTTTTTTTTCTTGAAGATATACAATCATTCATTTGAATTATGACAAAGAACAATAATAAAGGGGTCTTGTCGGTATGGACAGACCGTAAACCAAAAACGAATACGAATACGTCATACGTGAGATCTTTTATCAATTTCAAAGCATGCAACTTGCATCAAGTCAGTGTTCGTGTGTTACTCTCGGTTTTTCGCTGAATGCACTTCTATCTCCTCCTGGGTTACGTCAACAACGGCTGGGGTTGGTTCGTTGAATTTACTATCCTTTACTTATTTTACTCGTTCTCTCTCTTTCTCCCATTTTCACTCTTACACCTTCCGTCCATTGTCCTTACATTATCATTTTGGTCCATTCTACTTTCGTCTTGAAGTTCATTTCCGTTCTTATAATTCGCACAACTTCGGGTTCGCGTTGATGTCAAATTTATAAAGCATCGTAATAGCTACAGTAGCCTTAATGTATGGTCATTGATCCTGAGAATTGGACGCGACTAACCGGAACGCATGAGGGATGGAAAAAAAAAGGATGGGAAACTCATTAGGAATAAAAAAACGTAAGGAACTGTCTTCAACAATTCTTGCTCTTTTGTCCGGTGTCTAGATTTATTCTTGATTGCGACTTCTTTGTTTATCTCTCTTTTTTTTTTCAATCTTTTTTCTCGCTAATTTATCTTCTTATTATCCGACTGCTCTCTCGGGTATATGTAACGAACGCGAAAAGGTTAGCAAATGGCTTTTTTCCATTTTTTCTGCTATTTTCTCTTTGAAAGACGGACTCGAATGTTTGTGAAAAGCAATTTTTAGCCGTCCCGACGATGCCGAGGGAGATACTGCGAAATTACGTAAATACGTCAACGTGAAAGGATGTGAATTGAAATTAAAAAAAAAAAAGACTTTGAATTACACGGATACCGGGGACGCAGACGATTATTCTATTCTCACGGAATCCACTACGGGAATTGTCGGGAATAAATATAAAAAGCACAGAACGCTTAGGCGCATTTATTAATTTAACATGGTTCGCGTGTCACTTACTCGTTTCTTCCGCTGAACCCTGACGACGTTCGCTTTAAACGGTGGCGCGAAGTTCTCAAGCACGAATGGACGCCTTGTTGGCATCTCGCGTCACTCGTCGACTTTTCATGTTTGAACTACAATTTACTCTGTATTACAAGGCGCACTCTGTAATTCGGCACGCACCCTATATAACATCAATTACATATTCCAATTAGCAAAGGAACGTGAGAAATCACCATATTTAATTTTCTGCATAGACACACGTTACGTCTGAACATAGTAACATAACCTAACTACGTACTTATACG
>JARPRH010000138.1:679100-693735 GCA_031763665.1 Calameuta haemorrhoidalis | reverse complement strand
GTCCTCTACGTCGAATCCCCTATCCTGTTGTACCGTTTACCCTTTAGAACTTTGTGCCCCTTCGTAACGAGTTGAACTAAAAAAAAAAAAGAAGAAGTAAAAATAATCGTCGGCAACGTCGCGCACAATTTTGTTGGGTAAGAGATTTTACGAGAGAACGGCGATCTTGACGAATTCTCTTAGCTTCGCGGATGAGACTCCGGTTTTTTAATTTTCATACGTATCTAAGGAAACAGAAGCAAGTAATACAAAGCTCCAGTGAGAGAGGACAAATGTTTTCGGAAAATTATTTGAGTTTATTCTGATTCCCATGCGCGCTGCTTCTTGAATTATTCATGTTTTCGTACGAGGCTCCTGTACATCCGTTTTCAAACTTTTTGGAAAACCTCAAAATTTTATGTCGGCTCAAAATATCCCACAACACTGAATTCACGTGTTATACGTTGTTTTAGTCTAACGACTAACTCTCTCGTATGTACGACTGCGAGTAAATGGAAGACGGTTATATATCTCTTAGGCAATTGCGCATGCGCGATCGCGAATACGAACACATACTATGCACAATAACTTGTTTAATCAACTGTTCACCACGGTCCAATTATACACCTTGCTTTGTATAGTACATACGTATAATCTCATACGGGAATTAGTAAAACTGAGAGTATCGTAAGTAAAATCCCACAATGTAATGGAGTAACGCGAAATTACGTCATAAAGCCGAGAGCGCCATCTACATCTCTCACAGACAAACATCCAGAGAACATATGACTGATCACTTTTTTTTTTTTATTTATTTTGACATCGGTTCGTAATAACTTTGAAAAATTTTGATCGCACGTTCCTCCGCGCTATTCGTCATAGTCAAAAATTCCCGTTGTGAATAAATCGCGCGCATTTATATATTTCCTGGTATTTATCAGTTTGAAAAAAACTACAATTTATATAAATCCCTTCCAAATCGTCCTCCATCCTAAGTCCTTACTCGTATGTTTTTTTTTTCTATGTAATACAGTGCTTACCTAATGTCGTATATTTAACGTTGAAAAAAAATACTACCACTATTGCCCTAAAATGGGTTGACATCGTCCCGAGGGCACAGTGCACTAATATTTTCGACAGGATACAGGTTGCCGGCCATGCCATGGAGCTGGCTAGGGGCTGCTGCACCTTCGGCAGCTGCAGCGGCAGCAGTTGCAGCGGCGGCAGTTGCACCATCTCCTGCAGCCGCACCCCTCGTCCTCGCCCCGAGAGCCGCGGCGAGACGGAGGTATAACCTTAACCTTCTCTGACCTTTCGCTACTCTGTTCAACCTCTTCTTCTATCGTACTACCATTCTACTACTACTACTACTACTACTCTGAACTACTGTTACTATTGTTACTACTATCTATTTACCACCGCAATTACCACACTACTTTACTAGCGCTACTGTTCTTCGTGTATTGTCCCCATTTCTCGTTGGCCAGTTTCACACGTAACATCCCTGCACAAGCCCAATGCACGAGACACGGATTGTCGCATCACTTACTGTTCGCGCGTCGATGTGAACCCGCCTTAACACGTTAGCGAATTACTCGTGCCTATAGACGACACCATTTACTGTATGATCGTAAAAAGTGGGCAGGATCGTATTTTAATTAATTAGTTTGCCTTGTTGTGTCTTTCCTTAACTCCTGGAATGCGCCTGTATTTTATTGCATCGCTAGTCGTTCTCACGTACCCCTATCTAATTGCCTCCTTCGCCCATAATTGCCAGTTCTAACGGTCTTGCTTTTGCGAACGTAATCGTACGATACGTATAGAGCGAGAAGGATATTAAAATCAGACAAAGTTAATACTTGGACATCCCGTTAACGTCAGTGCTGCTAGTTTGTCTTGATTTAAATAACCCAATTACAGTCCTGCTCGTTAATATTATTTTTTGGTCGAACTTTACGAGCTCTGCACAGTGATACAAGGTAGGCCAGATACCTTCTTCAAGTAATCCCATTCGATCAAGGACGCAGAGATGGATAAGTGTCTTTCCATATAGTGCTTTTTTCAGTAGACGATCTCCGCATACATATTGCTGTGAGTCAACCCCGGACACGGTTTTTGGACACGAGTTTCAAGTAGAGAATTACGGGTACGAGGATGAAAAATGGGATCAGGATTCCATAGAGTATGCAGATTGCCAAACGGCACCAATGCACTCCAATGATCGTTGTACATCCTTCCGTTTCATTTTCATAAATCTCGTCAGCTTCGTCTCTGTAGGATCTCAATAATCTTCCGCGGCAATTGTGTGTCCGTCCTTCGGGAGGCAGGACGAATGTTACCGAGGAGGTACTGCTCCTGATGGAGCCACTGGTACTCCTCAGAGCGGATTTGAGCGGTTTCGCGCGTATACTCTCGGTAGATCTTATAGAGGTCATAGAGTGTGTCGGTACGACGAAGCCAATTTTTCTCTTCGACTTCTTCGACGGATATTTAGCCCTGAAGCGTTTTGTTTTTGTAGCCCTTGTAACCGCTTCCGGTCTATTCGGATTGCTCGCCGAGCTCGATGGTTTCTCTGGAGTCTTAACCATCCGCTCGCTAGTGGACCCTTTGTCGTATAGAGCGGATGTCGAAGCACCTTGAGGTAGAGTCTCCGATTGATACGTCATCTTTCCCAAATTTAAATCCCTGAGGTTATCCTCACGTAGCGTCGTGCCCTCTTGGTCCGTCGACTGTTGCTGCTGCTGCCGCTGCTGTTGCCGTTGCTGCATCAGGATGAACTTTTGGGCCTTGGTCAACAGTGAATTACAAGGTAGGCCGTGGTGGCATGTGTGTTGCAGCTGCGGCACTTAGAGGTGTGGCCATTCAACGTGGTAGAGTCGGAGCAGCGAGAGCGGCCTTTCCAACAGGAGCTGCAGCAATCGCACTCGCCCGGAATCCAGGGCCACTTGCAGCTGCGGCTGCTGCAACAGCTCTGCATCCCTTCGCACCTGCGTAAGTAGAGTGCATCCTGATTAACCCTGTACGGATCGACGTCGCGCAGCATCTCCACTGTGTTGTCGGCTACCTCTACGACGCCTGGACCGAGTGTGCAGCCTCGTGTGACGCGCGTGCCATATATTATCCAAAGGGACTAATTGCTAATTGCCAGACTAATTATTCTTTGCTAATTATCGGATGAGCGTGGCTGAACACTCGCGGCGTTACCACTGTACAGATATAATGAAGCCTGAATGAATTTGTCGCATCTGCACGCAAAGCACAAACATTCCTCTAACCTCTCCTCTAACTCCAACGTACGGAACTCAGCCGCGAGATGTCACGGTCGATCAAAACAATTTACAACGTCATTATTTCAATGTAAAATTTATGTCGAATCTTCTCTCTTTTATTTTTATAAATTTTTTTTACATATTTCTCTTCCGAGACGAAAACCTTGTCAATTGCTATAAATATCCCTACTTGACAATTGATCAATTGATTTCCGATCGACCCCGACCGAATACCTACTGACGAATTTGACTTTCATACGTAACGTCATTCCTTTTATTTTACAGTGTCTACTACGATCCCTTCATAGCAGCACACGCAGCGACACAGGATCCTCAATATAGGCTCCAGGTAAGAACCCGTCACTAGCTCTATGAAATATATGAATTACGATACAAGAACGTACAGGATCTACAGGACCATTAAAATATCTTTTAATATTAAATTTGAATCCGAAACGTTCATGCATCGTACCAATCAACATCGCCTAATAACTTAGTAACGATACGGGAATTACTATAGCTGGAATGGCCGCAAGCATCAGCCGACGTTAGTATACATACATAGTGACATTTCGCCAGGCTTGCATATAAATTATACGATGAATTCAGTAAATCCATATATCTCGCTAATATTAGTCCTCCGTGTGATCAACAAACTGCAGAATTAATCGATACGAATTATGATAATTTACCATGAACTCATAAGCAACCACCAATGATTCTGCATCTCGTGCCGGATAGCTTGCATCTTGTTGCATTTTTACTATATACCTATACCTCTGCAAGAAGCCGCCTTGTTTATGCATTCGCGATCTGGTACGTTCGTCAATCTTGACGGGCGGTCTTTAACAATTGCATAATAAATGTAGCGAGCGGGTGGGAGGTCAGCGAGAGTCCGGCACGATATCATATCATATAGGACAGCCAATTAGAAGGCGATCGATGCATCGCTGCAAGGCCAACTGCAAATGAGGCTCCTTAAGAGACTCGCGTGGATAAGGCCTGGTTCACATTTCAGGATTGCCGTTTGTGTTTCAGGCTAAAGGGCCAGCCCTGGAGGTAGGATTAAACACGGGTCCATACCTGTGCATTTCGCATTTGATTTTATAATATCCTCTATCATCGAAATCGTTTGTTCGTATACTGTAACTCCATCCCTATTAGACATTATTATTCGCAAAGATTTAACTTTCACACGATGCGTCTTATTAGTCTTTCACTTTTTCTTTATCTTTCTCTATTTCTTTTTTTTTTCGTGCTACCATTATCTCTTTCATTGTTCTATGTATTTTCTCTATTTCATTTTTTTTTTCTTTTTTCACTGTGTAATACCATCTACTTTCTTTTACTTACTGTTAGTCTTCTTTCATTTCCTGCTGTCGCTCTCTCATATTAATCTGTGCGTTGACTGACAATCTCGCTTTATCAGTAAACATATACAGAGTAGTGGCTCTAGGGAATTCGAACTGTTTCGTGTATAGCCGCTTGGGAACGTATACAAAATTCACTGTCCCTTTTTACTTTCTTTTTCATTTTTTTTTTTTTTTTTCATTACTCACTGTTCATTTTATTCCTATAGATTTTTTTCGTTTGTCTCTCTCGTCGAAAGTAGTGTTGGGTTAGGTTAGGGTTTGATCTAGGACGAGCCTAAGACCTTGTCTGCACCGATAAAACGAATTGTTGCTGCATAATTTACTTACTTATTTCTGGTTATCTTTTGGTTATTTCCTTTTTTTTTCGTTTTCTGCTCAAACGTAGAATTGAGCTTGCGTTATATGCTCGTTTCTGTGTGTATATTGTACACATACTGTGCTACAGGGATTTCACGTCGCTCGCCGTCGCTGGAGAATTTTCAGTGGGCTTTATTGCGATCCTTGTGGCTATTTTCATGGCTTACGAATCGCGACGGGCGACGCGCGGTGCGGGCTTCTAGAAAACGCGTCACACCGTCCGACGGGAATTTATGACGCTTGATTTTCGCGTTGCCAAAAGACATCGCGTACCACATAAACTAGCCAATAATTTACGTTGCACCTTGTGGACTTCTCGAAAGAAAAATAAAAGTAACGTAAATAATACAGCGTCCCAGTAATGCCGTTAAGAAGGAATTTCGCCGTGTCAATTTTTCCTTCTCATATTTTCAAAAGAGTCTTCCATCAACGACTAGAGTCACGCAGAAATCTCATAACACACGGCCAACTAGATCATTCATTTGAAATTCCCGCCCTTCTCTCCGAACCTCATTTCTAAAAGCCTTTCAGTATTTCTCTACCATGTAAGAAATTTCTTGAACTTCTTTGACACCGCGAGAAAATAATCATTGAAAAAGTCCTCTAATCTGTCTTGTTTCGCAACTTTAATTGGAGCACTTGGATGAGCCGCAGCCCCAAAGCGTAAGAGAACCTGATGTTTACGAACCGAGCTAACTACCATCCAGAGAGTGAACCGCGTTCTCTATTTCCGAGCCAGTTCGTCCCCCTTCTTCATCTCGTGTGCGTCATACTCGACGTCGACGCCGACGTCGTTTCACGTTTTTAACAACGCGCGCGAATCAGAAAAAAAAACAGAAGTAAATCGCGCCGCGGGGCAGACGCTAGTTAAAACTTAAAACGTAGCTTACCAAGATTCTCCGTAGAAAATCGTCCAGTTGCCCAGTACATTCGAAACGGTAAACGTACAGAGTAGTAGAAAATAAATACAAAACACATTGCGATAGCAATTTACTGTTTGTAACGGTAATATCTTTCAAAAGCATCCTCGCGCATGCGCAGACGCACCAATAGAGATTCGTTACGATTCTGTCATCGCGAACGATATTTCCTTTTTCGATTCGTCAATATCGTGCATTTTATCGAGTCCTTTTAAAGCGCAGTATTTAATACCCTCCTCTGTGTCTTTTGTACAGCTTATAATAGTATCTCATCTTCTATTTATTCCCGTAACGTCGAACCCTTATCACGTGGCTTCGACCCGTCAGCCATTTTCCCCTTACGTTTGCATCGCCGTGAGCCGATGGTATAAAAACGGATTTCCGTCTGAGGATCGATAAAGTCATCGCGGAAATCCGGTACGGTGCTCGCGAATAGAAATATCAAGCTAAGATGCATGCACGTAGATTTTAGGTTAAGCGGCGCGACCCGCGAAGCGTCCCGTCGGGGTTATCTTCATCCTCATAAATCAGATGCACATTACACTCCGAGCACACGAGGAACACGTAGCTCGAGGTGCCAGCTGACCTTAAGTAAAATAAACGCGTGGAAAATCCATGAGCCAATAGGATTTCAGTACGGAACTTTCGTCTGATATTTCCACTGCAATTTCTTCGCCAGCCAGACGCGGCCGTAGTGCATGCAGTTACGCTGTCATGGTCCTTGGGTTGGTTTGCTGCTGCACTGGAACGACGGAGAGTGGGTGGACGTAGAAACCAGAGAGAATAAAAACCGCAAGAATACTCGATTGCATCTATGCCCGTTCAGCAGACGCTGATGGCCTTAATGCTTTTTGCTGGAAAATTACTTACCCTTGTTCGCTCTACCCTCCTAACCTACACGGGCGTTAATGTCCTCCGGAGCACGAGACAAAAATTCGTAGTTGACGCCCCTCGGTGGAATTTAAAAAATTTTTCGTTCTCCTCACTAGCATAAATTGAATTACGGATGATAATGATGCGTTTTTGTATTTAATAATTTTTAAAAATAATTTCTAATTGTTTTATCGCAATTTGATATATCGGCTCAGGGACGATACCTGAGACTTGAATTCCTTCGTAAATACATGTGATAGTCAACGACTTACGTAATTGGAATTTTAACGAGATATATTTAAGAACTTGATAAATGATTAAGGAGAGCATTATTATCATTTTCAAAAAAAAAAGTCAATTCGAAACTTCTTGTACCGTTTCAGTAAGAAAGTTCGTATAAGTTTTCTTCGTGAAGTTTTCAACTTGTAACAATAACATGGTCCTCGCTCAATCTTGTAATCCTCTCAACGGTATCCATACCTCGTCCACGTTAACTTCAATCCAGTAGGAACTTCGCGAAGTTCGAGCATATAACTTATTGTATGCGCTATCTGTTAGATATAATCGATGAGAATGAAAAAGAAAAACCACGCAACCACTTCCAGTATAACCAGCAACAATCCGAGTAAATATCTAAGTCACAGAACACAGCAGGTTACCAGCTTACGCTAATTAAGCCCAAGCCACTCGATACACGTAACCGATTACCAGTTCGCAGCGTAGTTAAGAAGCCTCCCTAGTCGTTGCCTTTTACCTTGCGTTACTTTGAAACATGCACCCCGTGACATTTGTCGGATCGACTGCACCATTTTATACCTTCATTGTTTCCGTTGTGCATGCTAACTTAACAGTACCCAGCACCACGTGTCTTATTAGTTATTAATTACCTGGCCGTATCTCTTCCTTTTTTTAATTCGGTAATTAATTCATTAATCGCTCCATGTACTTGGTAGGTCGGTCGTCCGGAGGTGTCCAAAGATCCAGGAATGCAAACATAACCTAAAAATTGATTTTCTTTTTCCATCGGACAACACGTTCGATATCTTCCATAATTACATCTCTTTCTTCCCCATTCCTTTCTTCCCCATTATCATCATCTTCGTTCCTTCTTCATCCCTGTCCTCCGTCCCTTCTCCATCCTTCAGGATCTCCTCCAGATCGTACCGGCAGCTGATCTTACGAACGTAGAGACAGTAACTGTCGTACGTGATACGTTCACGACGGAGATTAGTATCCGAGCTTGCTTGAGCTTGCATGGCGGGTTGTGGTTGTTACAGGCGGCCGCAGCAGCTGCTGCAGCTTCACCTTTACTGAAGACGACGCCACTTTCGACGACCCAACAGGCGACCTACGCCGCCGCGGCGACGTATACGGCCGTCGCGGCGCGAGCTTACGGAGCGGCTGCGGCTGCAGCTCAGCCGGTTGCCGGTTACGCAGCAGTAGCTGGGTAAGATGGGGACTAATGAAATTTATTAAATTTATATATATATATTTTTTTAACTCATCCCTAGCTGTGACGTATGACTTATCGCTCCTGATCTTCGATCCTTATTCACTCTTGACCTGATAACGTATTACAGAAGAATCCGTCGTGGTCGTGCTTTGCGCAGTAGACAACACGAGGATCAGCAAGATACCCCTCCTGAAAGTCCTGTCAAAAAATCCTGAACGCTATTACCTGGTAAACATGACTAAATCCTGATCCTTTCTTTATTTCGCACTTCGTCACTGGGATGTCATTACAGTGGTATAGTTGTCTCACGTGGTCATTGAATTTCAGATACGGCAGAGAGTATGCTGATCCCTACCTTGGACATGGTATTGGTCCTGTTGCTGGCTACGGAGTAAGTTGATTAATAAATAATATCCATTAACAATAATAATAATAATAATAGACCAAGATTCAAAATTGAACGGGGACTAATATATTTTGATATTTGACTTTGTTTCTAACAGGCGACGGTCTACAGGGGCGGATACAACAGGTTCACACCTTATTAAATGGAAGCCTTCCTTGCAAAGGCGTTACTGTATACTCAGCAGATCATGACCAGAAACCGACACAATCATCATCCCCAATGCGATGCCTGGAGCCCCACCTGCCGACGCTAGCCTTTGGTAGCACATCACACTTAGCACGTCCTCGCCGTCATCATAAACGTCATCGACATCGTCTTTGTCAACCTGAACCTCATCATTTGGCTCATCGTCATTTGGACAGTTCGAGACTGCGACTATCAGCTAGCGAAGTGTGTAAATGACACTTGTCAAATTCGCGTCCCGTACTTCCTCCTCGTACAAGATAGAAAAGAACAAGGCGAGTTGCGATCTTGGCCAGGCAAAGGTAGAAAAAGAAATGTTCATGGCTCTGTCGGTGACCGTACAATTTTTATTATAAAATTGCTGTGAGGCAGGATAAGCGGAGGAGGATCCTGGCAAAAAGTAACGGGATGGCTCCGTGACTGAATCGTTCAGATCGAAATGATAAGTGATAAGCGTCCGCCACGTAAACGGCAGCCGTCGAAGGACGAGTGGTTCTCTCGATAACACTGCACACGCGCGTAAGCTTCGATTCATGAAATTCATGGTGTTTTTAATGTTCAGTCATCAAATTCGCATACGGGGATTTAATTGTACAAGTAAAATTGTCACTGTCAAAATGTAATATAGCCCGTGTAGTATCGTTGCAATTTACTCGTTAGTACGTAATCTATTTGGTAGAAATACGTAATTTGTCCAAAATGTATGCCTGATCTGGCATAGAAAATCGCAAAGTTTGGTCCTTTTGATTACCTTTTTTTTTCTTCTTTGTCTTCCCTCTACTCGCTCTCCATACGTAAAAAGGCAAGAAAATCTTTTTATCATATTTATACGCCCGAATTGCGGTTTTCGCCTTGATCATTTTGATTCCCTTTTTTTTTTGTATATTTCCATTTCTTGATTACGTAGTTTTTTGTCAAGCAATGTTGCACGCACCGTGGACGATCACTCGTCCTTAGAATGTAAAAAAATCGGCTGCCGCTCTACCTGCGAGTGAAAGATTGGTCGTGCGCGTTATTACAATAATTATATTTCCATGTGAACGAGTAGCGCGGAAGATTAATTGTAAAATGAGACCTAGGTAGCTAGCTGTTAGAAACGTGCGTAAGTTGGTTAGGTTTCTATGCCAAATATGTGTGTAGGTCGCGAACCAAACGTTAGGTACGATTAATAGAATTAGCGTTTTATTAGATTAAAAAAAGAGGGGAAAAAAAAGAAAGAAAGGAAAACTCCTAGACCGACGTACCGGATTCTGGTAAACAGGGTCTAGTCATCAGTTCTTGAACCGGTTTTAATCAAACGCGTTTACTCGTAGTCCTTTTTTATTTTTTTTTGTTTTGCATTCGTTAGCGATTTCCAAAGTAATTCTGTAAAGCACTCTGTAGATATGCGAGACGAGCAATCTGTCAACTTGTATACATCCACCCGTAATGTACCTAAAACCCCCTTCCCTTGTACCAGCCACTGATATCCTAATCTGTGAATAAGAAGAAAGAAGAAAAAAATCATAAAAAAAAACAACCCCTCGTCACCCGCTCTTTCGCAACCCTACCGTTAATCGGTACAAAATTTACAAAGCTGCGGATCAACCAAATCGAGTGTAATTAATTTATTTCTTAGTTAGTCGCCAAAACGGACATGACACGTCGTTTCTATTCCTCCCTTATAGAAATTTCTTTTTACTTCCTCCTTATTGTACCTATACATCCCGTTCCCCACTTTCCCATATTTTCTTTTTGTTAATTATGTTCATCACTTTCTTCTTTTTTTTTGTTTCGTTACATTTTCTATGATATTGATCTAATTATCGTAAGGCAGCACATGCCTTCGACTGTCTCTGGAATCTCAGTGAAGGATCGTAATCCGCGATGAAAAAGCGCACGTAAGCGTAGCGAGAGCTGAATTCTCATGAACGATGTTAAACTCATTAAACTCGTTCACGAGAATCGTTCTCGAGCGATTAAAATATTGTACTCGATTAAGAAGTAAATAACAAATAATTAAATAAATAAATAGAGGTTCGCACGGACCCGTCGCCAAAAAGCTGGCCGTGTTAGGGATAACCGCGCGCTATTGTACAGATGCAAAACCAGAAGTTTTTGTAGCGTTGAGCCTTGGAAGTTCTGGAAGACGTCGACGTACAGACGCGACAGACTGCATAAACTTCTTACGCGCGCATTATAAATATGGGCTGGATCGTCAGGACACGGGAGAGAATTTAAGTAATGGTAATTTCGCATATGTGGAAATAAGTGAAGAGAGAAAAAGATATGAAAAGTAAAAAATTTGCCAGATCATTAATAAAAGATACAAACACTATAATTACAGTCTACTGTCTAAGAGCGCGACACGGCACAGTCTCTCTCTTTTTTCTTTTTTCATCGATTCTCGTCTATCCTCTGCGTTTAATTAGCTATTAGCAATATCAAAACGCGAATCGATAAGGTCATCATATCCATGACCTCTCACTATTTCTCTTTGACATAACGCAGTGAAAAATCAATGAGAGTCCTTGGACGTGAAAAAAATGAATAAATAAGTCGCGAGTAAAGAAAATAGTACGCACATTGAGCCGAGTGAGTGATATCCCGTTAAGATTAGAATTAAATGAAGATATATATTGCGTAGATTATTAAGTACGCATGCGCGAATGACTGTAATTGGATGACAGTGACAGAGAGAGAGAGAGGAAAAGAAAGAGAAAGAATGATCGAATAGAATATAAAATGGCGAGTTGAGATTCGCTAAGAGTACAGTTGGGGTTAGTAGGGAAGGGAGGAGGTATACTGCGATGAGAAAATAGCCAAATATGACAAAGATTCGTTTAGGAGTACGTTAAATATATAATAGGGCCGTCGTTACGTTTTAATCCGAATACTTGCTAAGTTAGTATAGTATAGTGCGAAAGCGTCCGATTACAACAAGGAAATCACTGTGCGTATACGTGGGATGGCGGCACCAGCACATGTAAATATCGTCGAGCACAAATCAGGCTAGCCGTAGCCGCAAGAGCGATGCGTTCATCAACCAACCGATTAATTAGGGATTAATTAACACGAGCATACTTTGACGTAAGATTAATCTAAATCTAATACAACTGATCGTTGTCGCGTGTCCTTAGCAACAGCACCGGATGCTCTACCATCTTCATGCAGTATCGATACCTGTGCACGTGCGCATGCGCAGTTCACGCTCAGTGCTGATAGCGTGTAATTTTTCAACACTGATAACCTTATACCTAGTCGTTTTTAATTCTTTCCAAAAAATAAACCTAAAGGCTTTTTCAGAATGACTATACTTTTTCTATCTCTTTATCTCATTACAAATTCTATTAAATGCATCAGCATTGTGCGTGGCTGCAATCGGTCGCGCGTTGTTACTGCGCAGTCGCAATTCCGGTATTTTTTCTAACGGGATCAAAAATCTCGTCAATTCGAATTTCCATGGTGCGTGCAGATTCGTATTACGATATATCCCATTATTTCTACCCTTTCACGACAAGCCATGACCCACCCCTAAATCCCCAACCCTACAAAACCTGTATATTATATACTGTAACTACAATTTATACTATTCGTAATTAAAATTACCTTTAACGGTAGGCTACTACTATTAGCTGCTAGTATAAGTCAAGCTCAAATTAGACGAGGCCCCTGCAAGAAAGCCTTTAATGATATTTCCATCAGTTTTTTGTCATGTGCACAACTACACTTTTCTTCAATTAATACTATTTATATTACTATTGCTAGTATTAACTATTACCACCACTGCTATCACAGTTGATATCCCTCGTCTGATTTTTTCTTGTGAAGTCTACTTTAATTTGTTCCTGAAATTTAAAAGAAATCATCCTCGTCGCTTTATTCGTGACAGGCCTATCGCGCTACGTGACAGATATTTTTTTTTTGTCAAACGATCGACGGTCCTTATTACATGGAAAATTATCAATGATGACTACTAGCATGGAGAACTTTTTTTGAAAGTATCTTTTTATTTGAGAAACTTTTTCAATCAAAGTCAAACTTCATAGTGGACATATTATTTATGTGATATTGAATAATTTCTTTTTTGAATAAACTATTCTTAGGCACTTTAATTGGAAAACGATCTTGGTCCTTTCTTGCTGTTCTCCAATAGTAATGATCGTTGCCAAATTATCATGGGCGATCGTTTATTTTGACAGAAAAAATATCGTGTCTCGTACGCCTTGAAACAGCACATCAATTTGGAGAATTTCTCCAAATACCTTTTTTTTTCTTCCTCTATCCCTCTAGATCAATACGATCGATCAGCCACGATCATAACGATCTATATCGATCGACTCGCTCTCTTATCTTCTCGCCGCTTACGTAACAAGCAGGGGTTTATTAATAAACACGGATGGATTTAAGCAAGGACACAATGGAAGATTAAAAAGGAAACGCGATGGAAGAAGCTCCTACTACCGATATTAATTTACCATCGATTAAAAACGATTACGATTAGCGAACGCAATGTAAAATATTCGATGATACGTACCATACGATATGTAATACTTTAAAAAGATGACTCTAGATGAATTCATGACTACGTAATGACACATCTTATGAGCAACATATCCTAGTGTACGAGGACGTGGCGTTACCGTGACTCTTGAAAAAAAAAAGTGAAAGCAAAAGAAAATTCCGTAGCGCATTTCTCCTCGAAACTGCAATGACACAGAGAATGAAAAAAATAAATAAAATTCCCCCCAATTTTTTTCTTTTCTTTTCATTAGTCAATAAACGTTCTCATTGATTCGCCAACTGTTAACCTTACTAGTTGGATATTTTTTCCCAACAATTTGTCTCTCAGTGCTTTTTAATAAAAAATATTGTATATTAATTCGAATATCTCTATCTTTGAATATAAGATAAAAATAGCAACTAATTGAGTAAAATATTATCATTTCTTGTCAGTCAAGCTTCCATGAGAGTAAAGACGCACGGATGGTTTACACGCGAGAACGGCAAAGCCACGTCGATGTTTTTTGAATTATTAAATGAGAATAATTAACGTGGAAATAAAAGTGTGAGTAATTTGAAATGGGATGTTCCATGACATTATGAAGTTGCATACTTTCTAGAATGAGTGCGTGCGTGTATAAAGTAAAGTTTAATATAAGGTCTGTGCGGCCTGCCAACCAATTGGCTGACTAACGATTGGTCAGGTAGCGATTTAACTATGTAGTAACCACGTTGTCAAGACCAGCCAATTGGCTGACGAGCAAGTAACGAGAGCACACTCTTAAAAATAATTCTAAGTAAGGTAGTAGCGTCGAGAACAAGGCAAACAAAATAAAATGGGAAAAAAATTTCATCAGCTATATATATGCCAATTGTTTTTTTTTGCTTCTCGCAGTGTAACAAACCGAATCGTAAAACGGACAAAGAGTGACGGTTGAATAAATTAATCGGCAGAATTGGGATCGAGAAAATTTTCGTGAAATTTCGAAAAATTACGGAGTCTATCAATAATAAATTATACACGTGAAAAAGAGCACAATCGAGTTACGAGTATAAAATACGAATTTTCATGTAAATTCATGTAAAACTCAATGCCTACTATTAACACAGAGATACGAAAGTATCCGAGAATAAGAACACATTGCATAAAAAGAAAGAGCGGATAATGATTACGGTAAGAAGAAAATGAAAAAAAAAACGGACTCGAAGTTTAATTTGAAAAATAACAAAAAAAAAAAGAAAAGAAAGAAAGTCGATAATTAAATACGGAAGTCGAGGTGTCCTCGCAAGCACCTACGTCATTGTCTGATTTGAATGATATTTTGTAAGTCTGGACCAGT